>JAHAQQ010000201.1:0-21292 GCA_019190355.1 Penicillium palitans
TTAAGATATTATATTATTTTATTACTAGCTAGCTTTATAGATATCTTATTACTCTTTAGTATCTTATTTAGCCTAGAGCTAGAAGCTATTATTAGAGTATTAGTCGATCTATAACTTATTATAAGATACTCTTAATATAGAATTAATAACTCCTAGAACGATTTCCGGTAGATATTATGCTAATAAAGCTCCTAATTATTAGATAAGAAGAATTAAAATCTACTATTAGGTACTAATATTATCTTAACTATATAGATATATCTTTTAAGATTATTAGTTTAAAAGTAGTACTTATTAAGCTTTAAGCGATCGGCTATAAGTACTTTAAGTATATCTAACTTCTATCGAATATATTTATATTTAAATAGTACCTCTACTTTAAAAAAGTAATTAAAAAGGGTATTATAAAGCTTAAAGATAAGATATATTATAACCTCCTTTATCTTTAAGAGTTCTATTATATAATTAAAGAATAACCGAGTGATTTATAGAAGATAGTTAATTTAACGCTATTCTTAATTATTAAGTAATATCTCCTTATAGTTATACTTCTTATAGAAGGACTAGAAGAAACTATATAATTTCTTTATATAATAAAGTATTAAGAATATAGAATTCTACCGAGTCTTTATATTCTAGATTAAAATAAGCTAGGGTCCCTTTTTTTAAAGTCGGAGAAAGGCCGCTTAGCGTTAGGGATTTATATAGATATATATAATAAGATAGCGGACTTTATTTAAGGTATATAAGATCCTCTATATTTAATAACGAGTATTTATCTTTATTATAGATAACTTTTAGTTAGTCTACTTTATTTCTATATTCTTATTTAGAGGAATAGCCTTTAGACGATTAAAGAGCTAGTTTAAATATAGCTAGATAATATAAGTAAGATAGGATATTAGGATTACTATTATATCGCTAGAGAGCGCCTACTATATAGTATTAACTATTATCTTATTATTAGTAGCGTTATTAGTTATAACTCTAAATATCCGATCCTAGATATAATACTTAACTAGAGTTTTAAGGACTATACTACTTAGATTTAAACTAATATAAGAGCTATAAATTAGTTTAAATCTAAGTAGAACCTCTTAGTATACCTAATTACTATTAATAAAATAGCTAGTAATAGCTATAAACGCCTAATTATACGGAGAAGTCTAGTAATCTAATATAATTAAGATTTTTATATTATTAGGTAGCGTTTAGAGAATAGACTTCTATCGTTCTATAATAATATTATAGAAGCGACGGTGTATTATAGTAGCGAAGGATATTAGGGAGGTAGATAGTATAGAGCGGGCTAATTAGAATAGCTTATAAAATATTAGATATTTAATAAAGTAGAATAGAAGTCGATTAAGGATAAGAAATTAAAGAAGATACTCTTTCTAAACCGACTATAAAAAAGAAGCTTCCGATAAGCCGTTATCCTATATATCTAAGAGTATTATTAAAATTTAATAACTAAATAAAATATAAAGATTTACTATCTTTTAAAAGAATATAGTAATTTCTCCTTTCCCTCCCTACTAAGCTTTATAATAGCCTACTATCTTTAAATACTTTAATATTATTAATATACTATAATAGCCCTTACTACTAAGTAATAGAGAATAAGGATACTCTAGGATTTTTAAGTAGCGCTTATATATTACCTTTAGTATACTATCTTTAGTATAAGTAACTTAGTCGAAGTTACTCTATATATTTAAATTATAATTTAAGTCCTAGAAAAGCTTACTTTTCTATTTATAATTAGTTTATAGCTATTAGTTAACTTATTCTTTATATACTATATTATTATAAAATATATATACCTTTCTCTAATCGGGGCTAATATAGGTAAGAGAAGGTAGAATCGGTAAAAGATTAAAGGGCCGAAGGAAGTCGGTATTAATAATATTAAAAGGCTCGATTATAAGTTAGCTATTAAATAGGGTTAGAGCCCGAGAAGAGGGAATAAGATAGTTAAGATTATCTATATCTCTATCGAAAAGGGTAAGTAGGAAGTTAGAATACTAACTTTAAGATATAATTATTATAAAGATAAATACTATAGAGAATATAAAGAGGATAATCAGAGGAAGTATATACTTATAAAAAGAGGGTTTTAGATAATAAACACTTAAATAAGCTAAATAAAGTAGATATAATAAAAGATATAAGATATAAGATTAATTGATTAGCTATATAAGTTATATTTAAATAGGTCCGACCTAATAGAACCTAATAGAATCTATTTATAATCTATTAAAACCTATTAAAACCTATTAAAACCTAATATAACCTAATATAACCTATTAATAACCTATTAATAACCTATTAAACCCCGAGAGAACCTATTTATAACCTATTTCCCCCGAAGATCACTTAGAAATATTTTATCTAGAGTATATATAAGAGTATAGAGATTATTTATAAATTACTTTAATTTATAAAGTATATTAATTACTAGATATATTAATTAAGAATATAAGAAAAGAGATATTTAGCTTTAGAATAATATTAATTATATAGAAAATAAACTATAATTAAGAAATTTCTATTTCTATTTCTATTTATATTTAAATATATATAGACTTACCTCTACTACTAATATATATTTCTAATAGTCTATATTTAATAAATATATAAATTGATAGAATACTACTATACTATAATTAATCTTAATTTTTATTAGTAATTAATATAATATAAAGTAAATTAGCTTTAAATTTAAAGTAATTATATAAAATTTCTAACTTATTACTATAATAATAAAGTAATATTCGATAGACAAACCGGAACAGTTATAAAAAACAGTAATTTTGTTCGATAACTTAGTATTATTATAAACGCTAAGACCTATATTTTATACTAAAATAGGTTCAAATGGGTTATTATTAGGTTATGGGTTAGGTTGGGTTATGGAAGGCGGAACCTAAAACCCAATGGGTTGGGTTTTGGGTCGGAGACTCCGACCCAAAATGGGTTCTGCCGAAGTCTACCTTAGATTATAGGATAATCGGTAGTTTTACCGGGCTTAATAGGCTATATTTATCTTATAGCTGCTATAGCTATCTAGTTATATTCCTAGTATACTCTATCGATAAGGTATTTAATATATATTTCCGCGTAGATAATAAAAGTTAATAGAAAATTAACGGTTTTCTTACGACTTTATCGTTATTAATCGCGAAGTAGGGGTTAAACTTATTATTTAGCTAGGCTAATTATAGACACCCGAGTAGGGCCTTATACACAGCTTATAATATAGCGGAAGATAGAGTACGATTTAGGGCTTAAGATAGGCGGTATAAGCGTAATTCGCCGGATTCTCTAGGTAAAAGACGGAAAAGGATTTATAATTAGCGGTATAGTATTATTTATTAACTTATATATTTTATATTACTCTTTCTTTATTCCTATAATAAAAAATTTTTAAACCGTAACATACTTAATTAATAGCGATACGCTTTATATAATAGCCCGTAGTCGCTTTAATCTATGTAGAAAAGAACGAGCGAAATATAAAAAGAGAATAACTATACTTTTATCTAAGGTAGATAAGCTAGTAAAGCTCTATAACGCTAATATTTATCTAATTATAAGTTATCTACGTAGTATAACAGTTTATAACTTAATAGAGAGCCCTAGTTAGCCTCTACTAGATTTAGCTCTTATATATACTACTATTTCTTTACTAGGATAATGCTTTTACTAATTAGTATATAGGAGGCCCTAATTCCGGGCTTAAAACGAGAATCCTAGGCTAGTATAACTCGTCCCTTAATCGACTCTATTATCGAAGAGTTAAAATAGCTCTATAGGTACTTTATCTTATAGGAAAAGCTTCTAAAAGAGATATTATCTAAGAAGTATATATAAAATAATATAGGGTATATAAGATAATAGTATAATCTACGAGCCGTTTTAGACTCGCTTATTTTTAGCAGATAATAATATATAAAAGTATATAGAAATTGATATATCTTTTCAAAACTATATCTTTCTATAATCTAACTATAATCAACTATCGTAGTAGATCTAAACTCGGTATAGTAGTAACCTTAATAGATAATCTATATTAAGGTCTTAGTAATAGGTCCGGACAGATTGTCGAAGAGCGTTCTTATTATACCGGTTAGGAGATATATAGTATAGTATCGCCTTTAAATATATAATTATTTAACCCTAGTAAAGTAAAGGAAGAGATCCTTTAACTTAAACTAATTTATAGTTAATATATCGAGCCGTTTTAGTATACGTATTATAGATTAGATAAAAAGACTAAACAGCCCGCTCTTAAGAGGGAAATATAGAAAATTAAACTCCTCTTATTTCCGATAATATAAGTACCCGTTATAATATCTATTAGACTCGCTATATATAAATAATTATTAATTCGGATTAGTTACCGTAAGAATATAATATTATTACTAGTTTAGTATACTAGGTATTACTTATAGGATATCTAGTTATTCTCGGAATATTTATATTATTACAGAAGTTAGATATACTAAAATATAGCCTAATAAAAGATAAAACTAGGGAGGCTATTCTAAAAACTATATAGAATCTACCGCTACTAGTAATAGCTTATCTTTTCTTCGTAATTAGTTATACTATTATATTATAGCTATATTAGCGATTCTAAAATAACTATATTTAGCTTATAAATAAGTTATTTATATAGGTATTTATATTATATATATTCTAGTTAAGTAGTTTTAATATCTATCTCCTATAAGTCCAACTCTCCTTAATGCCCTAGCGGGGCTTCTGATAACAATCGTTAATATATATACAGCAAAAAATAGCGATTGGTCAATTATAGCGCTTTTGATATTCGTGGCTTTAAGTCTATCCGTGGCCTCCTCTGCTTTTCTTATATATATCTATAAGTTTATAAAGCTTAAGATGGTTATAGAAGAACACCTTCGTGAAATTGAAGCTCAGATAAACAGGGTTAATACAATAGGATACGATTTTAGCAAAATAATTGAGACTACTTACAGTACGTCCCAAAACTGGCGCGACCACTTTACGGTGCTAAAGATGCCTTTCAAAGTACAGTACAGTAGTTTTCGAAATCAGTTATACCTCCAAACTCTTACAACTTCTTTCCCGGATAATAAATCCGAGAGACGCTAACCCGCTTTATCTTACCGCTTTATAAGCCCGGCAAAACAGTGATGGTAATGACCTTACGTTGTTAGATGAGTCACCGTAATAATACCGTAATATAGTTATAATGGAACCCCGTCGAAGCCTCGGGGAGTTGTGTAGGTGGTTCGGAGGATGCGCCGCCTTTGGTGCGCGATAAGCCGTTGCCCGCTTACTCGAAGGGGCGTAAAGTTTGATTGCTTTCAGCTATTGTCACGACCAACGTTGTCCAATAGAACCCGAACATCTACTCAAGAGGAATGATCGACGTATAATATTATCATTTGAGAATATCGACGCTCACGGCGGGAACGATTCTGATGATCTAAAGTACAGAAGTTAACGGAGGCCGAAGCAACCATGATAGTACCGATCAGTCGATAATTATAAGGATGAGGAGCCCAGATTCCACTGGCTAAAGTATCCGTAGACCAGACCGGCAGATCTCAGCTACCCACCGTTGTATCTGGCAAGTCGAGACAATGTCATATCCATTTCCAGGTAGTATCTCCGTACGACTGGATTTACTTCTAGCACAAGGGCTAGCCGCCTCATCATCTAGAAGTGCGTATATTTATCTGGGCGCTGATAAGATGACTGGTCCTAGTCTCCACGACAAAAATAGACTGCGCCACATTACATTTTGATCTGCAGCATATTAGCCGCCTGGCTATATGTCACCTCTGGATTCGTCCACGTAAACATCCCCCAAAGGCAGAGCTTGTTGATTTGCTGAAAGATGTCATAAATATAGACCTCTTCCATTGTATGCGAGAATCATTCACGCTGACCCCGCTCCTGGGTTAATTCTTCGTCTGCGAACTGATATTTACGCACCCCTTAAATCTGATACCTCGCTGTGGTCCTACCCTGAACGTCACAAATTTTAGTTTATACCTCATCTGGATATGAAGATTATGCTTTATCGAGCCTCTACAGACTAAAAGTGGGCTCCAAAATGTTTCCCGTTTAACCCGCGATCCAATTTTATCAAATTTCTATTCAGTTAAGTTGACCAATCTATTTGATCCCCGGAGTTTTTAAGAATTCAATATGCCAGTCCTCACCAAGCAGTACCATCATTTTATCCCCCAATTTATTCTCAAACAATTTGCATATACCGAGTCGCCAACCAAAAGGTTTGACCATAAATCATCCCGGGAAGCTTGTGACTTCTTTCTGCTGACAAAACTCTAGTTCCAGAAACGGAGATGGCCTTTTGAACCTGTTTGACCTACAAACCGGACAATTTATAACCGAAGAGGTCAAAAGGTCATGCGGAATGTACAACTTGTATTACATGGAGAATGACCCGAAACATATGAGAATCGAGGGTCTTTTCAGCGCCATAGAGCAACAGACGAGCCAGATATTCTTTAAGATCAGAAATGCCGCAACGGAAAAGCTTGACCATATCAACATCCTCGAGAAGGATATTCACATTTTATTCAAGTTTATGATCCTCTCCTTCCGACGCTCCAAACAGTACCGAGACATAATGCAAGATCCATACCGTGAAAATGACTTTATGTTCCAGCGCCACTTCAAGGCATCGCGAAAGGAGGGTCGATCTAGCGATCTAGGAGAAGTCTGGCTTGAGCAAATACTCTACATTTTGAAAGCGAGCCACAAGGACCTTCTTGCTGATGCAGAGCATCCTAGTGATAGCATTTCTAAAGCTAGTGCGCGGACCTATAAGCACTTTATCGACAATTACGCCCTTCAGATCTGGCACGCGGCGGATGGCTACGAGTTCTTTCTCAACGAGAGTCTCTGTGGCTTTGAGGGCGATACCCAATCGTTTCTAGGAGCAGAAATAACCGACCATGGGCCTCAGCTCATATGGATGACCATAGATGACATGATACACGTCATTCTTCCTATAAGCCCGGCACTTGCTGTCGTGTTCTGTGAAGAATCAAGATGCTGGGAGTCACCATTCGCTGATGCCATAATTCGACACCATAAGACCTACCCACAGAATAGCTTACTTGCGAAAGCACCACATAAGGATATTGTCACTGGCCAGGTACCAGCCAGGAGGAAAGGAAGGAAACGATGGCCCGTAACAGTAGACTGGAGAGTCAGTATCAGCAAACTTTCGCAACAGCACCATCAAGTCATCGCGTTCTACTCGCTTAGTCATACTCGCTCAATCGTCATCTTTAACAGTAGAGCGCGATTCGAAAAGGCTCGAAAGGAACTGGAAGTATTTGCCTAGCAAAGAGAAGAGGTTTGGACGAGGCAGGGAATTCGATATAGTCAAAAAGATTGGCAGCAATCTGCTCATGAAACGACGGAGCTTAGTCCAGAGCGGTTGAACAGGATGGTTGATAACCATATATCTACCTTGGACGAGGTTCTATATATCACAAGAGTCACTCAGGAAATCCCACCTCGAAGCAAGGAAAACACCTGCAGTTTCTGGTTCGCTTTCAACGCCATTATATCACTTGTGACTGCAAAGGCAGCGTCCCCTAAGGCGATGCCCATCATGCACCCCGCTTTGCTAGCAGGATTTGAATCCCTTTATCCTCCTAAAAAACCAGAACACAAGGATCTTATTATGATGGACTTTGTCGAGTTTCTTGACTACGGCATGAGCGAAGCAACATTTACCGAACTTACTTCCGAAATCGAACAAACGATCTCGGAATAGATCACAAAGTTTTCCTTCCTAGCTTCAGAGCTCGAGAAGTATGAGGAATTGTTTGGACACGTTCTGGGATCTATGACCCCGAAAGTTGATAGACCAGAGCAGTCCTACCCTCCAGCAGATGATCTCCACAGGCACCCTTGCTTCAAAGCAATCTTCGGGGCAGTGCAGACATTCGATATATTGAGATGGATGTTCGAAGAGCGACAAGATATTTTAGCAACCTTTGTTCAGCGGTGTGCTGTACCTTTGAAAGATGCACAGCCCAACCTCATTCGCATGCGTGCTAGGAGATGACTCTATCGGGACACCTGGTATCTTCGATCTACTGTGGCACTTTCACTACGAACAAATTTGGCTCCTTACTGGATAGTAGTTATCTGGAGGATGTCTATTGCTTCCTGGCTTTTCTATTTTTCCCTTTGTGTTTCTCATTCGCTGAGTTAGTGACTGATCCTATACTAGACCTGGCATTACACCGCCCACAGGTGCAGTACCTCCGCACCTACACCTGCACCTCAGGAGGTTCAGGTGCGGACCTTCGCACCTGACCCGCACCTGAGGGTCGACAGGTTCGGTGCAGGGTTACCCTCATCAACCCGCATATGCATAAATTTCTGACACCTTACCCCTTTTGGCTGGATAAAATGGATGATTCATCTCTGTTTTTTACACCTGTTCCGTCAGCCTGAAGCCATATCAGTGAATACTCTATCAACATAAGGATTTATGAACAAATACTTATATAAAAGTAAACAGTAGGTATTATTATCTATAAAATCTAAATAAATACAAAGAAATTCGACGTTAGAAGTGGTCAATAAGGGTTATTGACAAAACAGTATATAAAGTTGCAGATATATATATCGAGTATGCTGTTTATCTTATGTATCTTCAAAGGCATAACTATAGTTTTGCGTAAAGAACTTCAAGAAGTTGTCAAAATCACCTTATTTTGATATTATTATAACCGTTAAATCTTCTTCTATTATATTGTCTTAAAGAATTAAGAATATCTAACACAGATATATCATAAATTGAGTTTAAACTTCCTAGTTTTTAGACTTAGCTGTTCTGATTATAATATTTTCTTAACCTAAGGGTTACTTTGAGGTGTAGTAAGGTGTATTTAGGCTTACCTCTGAGGTGCAGTAAGGTTTATTTAGGTTTACCCCTAAGGTGTAGTGAGGTGTACCGAGGTACGATGAGGTTTAATTAGGTTTATCCCTTAGGTGCGGTAAGGTGTACTGAGGTGCGGTGGGGTTACTATACAGATTACGTACTGAACTAGCTAATAGGATCTACTTATAGATACTTAAGATAATAGATTAATTCTAGTATCTTAAATAGGGTTAAACAGAGGCCCTAAGAAGATTATATATCTTTTTATGTAAAGCAATTAGTACGTTTTTTATCTTCTTTTTCTCTAGTATCTAGCTAACTGAACCTACTATATCTTAGCTCTTAGAAATCTACCTATCGTCTTACTTCGATAGTTAAGACGGGGTACTATATAATACGTTATACTTCCTCCTTCCCGAAGACTCCCTCTCCTAACGCGAAAGCTAGAGCTAGAGCCGGAGCTAATACTAATCCGAAAGCTAGTTTAGATTAGTTTCAGACCTTCTTAGCCCTTAGTTATATATTTTACTACTCGCTCTAGATACCCTTACGCGAATTAAGCCTAACCGTATTAACGAGTTTATTATCTGTATACCAGAAATGATAAAGGAGTTCGTAGATTAGTGGCTTAAGACTAGCTATAGTAGGTCGAAGCAAAATCTTAATTAGGATATAAGTCCTACTAAATGTCGTATAGATTACTAGAAAGGGTTCTAATAAGTTGTAAATACTAAAGATGGAAAGCTAGGCGTTATATGTAAATATTATCGTATAGTTCTCGCGTATCTAGCTACGAATTATATAGGGATATTAACAATGCAGAAGCACCTTAATAGTCTAAGGTGTAGATAACGAGTACTGAAGTAGGCACTCTAGGGAACTAGTAGTGTCTACTAGCTACTTAGTGACGTAGTATGTTTACCTATATTTCTTGTTAAATATTAAGACGAATCCTTAATTAACTATATTTTAGGCTAAGAGAAGACTAGCACCTACCTTTATATAGTAAATATGGGAGTAGAAGCTACTTAATCTAATCACTATATCATATTTACCCTTCCTCTTTATCGAGTATTAAGAATTCTACGACCTTATCTCTTACGCCCGACTAGCACCTATACTACTAAGTATCCTATTAAGAAAGGTTATTCGTGAGCGTCTCCGAGAGTTCGTTAAAGAGTCTTAACAAAAGACTCTATAATAGCTCCTATCTAGTATAAAGATATCGATTGCCCTTAACTATTGGACTTCGCTATTTAAATATATCTTTATAGCTATTATAGGATACTTTTTAGACTAGGAATAGGAGTATCGTAAGGTACTCCTTAGCTTTAAGCTAATTTCTAGTACTTATTCTAGCGTTAACCTTAATGAAGTTATTATTCGAATTCTACAATAGCACTAGATTATTTACCGTATACTAGCGGTAACAACTGATAATACGTTTAATAATAAGACACTTATTATAGCGGTGAATAAGTCAATTAAGGATCTATAGTTAGACCCGGAGATAGATTCGATAATTGTTTAAGTACCTTATCTTACCTATATTATTTAACTGAGTCTACTTGATTTACTTAGTAAGATTAAGGCTTCGCCGAGGAATGATAATGCTAAGTTAGAATTACCTGACGATCGGTTACGTTAACTCCGCTCGCGCTAATAGAAGTATAAGATCGCTAATATATTAAATAAGGTATACTTCTATTTATAAACTATAAATAATACTAACTATTACTTATAGGTCTAAGGTCTTATAGTCTTTATCAACGGGAGCCTTTAACGTAAAGAAAACTTCTTAAACCTCTAGTCTAACACTCAGTTATAGCTCCTTCTAATCTAGGATATTTGTATACGATAGAACTCGACGTTCCTAATACTCCGGCGGGTAAGAAGACTTTATACTACGTATAATTCGTACTATACGGACTTTAATCAACCCTATTTCGTATTAAGTTCAGAGAGGTGGCGATAGATTGACTATCTACTTTATATCCTCTAGTCTTTTTTTATATTCACTATATTAGTATATCGTACTAAAGACTCGAGTATCTACCTTATCTTTAGGATCTATAATAAGCTCTTTGATTATCTTAAAAGGTCAATATCTTAACTTCAGCGGAAGAAGGTTTACTAGAAATAAATGATACTCTCTTCCCTTAAAGCTGTAAAAGAAAAATTAATTAAATACTATAGTATAACTAATAGTATTAAGGGTAATCTCTACGCAATTAGGACAATCCTAGTACCGTCGAATAAAATACAGTTCTTTTTAATAAGTGATTAGGACCTAGATCTAGAGACTGGAAAGGACTATAGAAAGGAATACCGTAAGAGTCTCTAGTCACTTTTAGAGAGGTATCGCTAACATATACTATCAGATATAGTTCAGTCTAATAGCTATTTAATAATAACCGAGTTAGAGCTTAAGAGGGTATATAGGCGTAATCTTTCAAAGGGATCAACTAGTCCGCAATATAACGAGCTTACTAAATATCTCTAGAGTGGTAAGTTAGCACTAAGTCTATAGGATTATAAAACTAATATTCTTAGATACTATCGATAGTTCAGCTAGACTCTTCTAGAAGGATTATCAAAGAGAGTTCCCTATTCTTGCCCGTATTGCCCGTGATATTATGTTAATTCTAGCGACTAGTGCTAGAGTTAAACATCTTTTTAACTCTGCCCGGGATATATACCACTACCGCCGGGGTTTATTAAACCTAGAGACTATTCGCGATATTATGTTATATATATATATAATAAGATTTAACTTAAAGGAGGAGCAGCGGCTAATTCTGTAAGAGTATCTTATAGATTATGAAATAGCAGCTTCAGCTGAAGCACTTGACATCTAGACACACTCCTTCGACGCTATTAGTGATGATAAGGAAGATATTAAGGTATATCATAATATACCACTACTTTTAGCAGTTGCTGCCGGGAAGCGCCCTATAGTCTTTTCTAGTGATAAGGAGGAATCTGATAGCGATAAACTTCCGGAGATAGATAAGGGCAGGGTCTCCGTGTCGCCTAACCTACCTAATACACAGCATCGTATATCAGGTAGGATGCGGAAGAAATCGAGACTACTGGATGGGTATATAACTTAATAGTTTAACTCTTAAGAATATACTATATAATAGATATTATCACTGCAAATATGAGAATTGAAGCCCTATTCAAATATGAAACTATGACCTATGATATGCATTTAATCCTCTTATAAGGCTATACAGTAATAAATCTTTAGCTTACAATTACAAAAGAATACAGCCCAATTCTACATAATTTATGCAATTACCCCCAAGTCACGTTTCTAGCATATTAGTCATAGTTTTCGCACCTCAGGGGCACCTCAGGGTTACCCTCATGAGGTGCGGTGCTCAACCTACCGCACCTGAGGGTCGGAATCTTTGAACCTACACCGCCCAAATGGAGGTGCAGGTGCAGGGTCGGTAGGGTTACCCGAGGTGCAGTGCCAGGTCTATCCTATACGTTGTATATTGTTCTGCCTGGGTGGTCTGCAAGAGGTACTACATGAGTGTTGACCCGTCTTTTTGTCTATTTGTCTTTTCACACCCTCAGATGTCGCGGAGCGACTCTCTATATTATCACGTACGGAAATAAGCTTTTCAAGAGAGAGTAAAATAACTACATCACCTTGAAGTAGAGATACTAAACTTGAAAGACTTGAGACTGCGGGGTATAGTAAAGTTTTTGAGTAAAGAGGAAAGGGAGGGGGCCCCTAGAGGTACAGCCCCTTGATTAACCGCCAGCAGCACCGCCTTCCTATTATATCCTACTAAATCCCCTATTAGCGTACAGCGTAGTCGTGTATCACGCTGTATACATTATCAATAGAGCTAATGGCTATTATACTAACCTTTTATTATTAAATGAATTTGATCATGATTTTTTAGAGGTTTCAGTACGGCAGAATTAATAGCAGAAAAAGGCTGTCGATTCGGGTTCATAGACTTTAGTAGAGCGTGTATGGCAGTTTCTGTAATTTACATCCGTTGTGGTCTGGTGATTGTATTATGAATACAGCGACAATTATAGAAAGCGGTCTGAGATGAGACCCAGGAAGACATTATCCTATTAGATCTCGCAGATATCGGATATATTTTCCGGGTAAGAAGTTAAAAGAGTGTGGAGGTTTAACTTATTTCGAAAACTACTGTACATAAACTATTTGTTGGATGCCTGAGGCATCACCATGTGATAGAACCCATAGTAGATAGTTTACCTGCTCTCTCTCTTCCTTTCTCTCTCCTCTCTCCGTCCCACTCAATACACACAGTTCTACTCACATGAATGCGTACATACTGTATTAGGTTATGAGTCCTTTTTCTTGCTAGACGGACCACTAGCAACTCTTTTCTTGAAGCTATTTTCATCTAGAAATCTTTGACGATCCGACCCACCTTCATACATGAGACGAGACACGGACACGGATACAGCCAATCAAATCCAGGAAACCCTTCAAACCCCCGCCGGCAAAAGCTCCGCCTAGCTTTACAAATTTACAATACAGTTATAACCGACGTCGCCACAGGTAATGTAGGGAATATAAACCCCCTACCTCCTCCCGACGAATCGGCAAACGCGACTGACCCTGTCGACTCCCTATCCTTAAATAATCCGATCCAGTTCGCATAAGACGACAGTGACAGTGACAGTGACAGTGAGGATGAAGGCAAGCCGTCTTATTAGGGCTATAGTCTACCTACAATCGTAATAACTAAAATCTAGAAAGTGAGGTCTCTAGAACATAATAACACCGACCCGAGCGGTTAGAAATAGGTATTAGCGTACTAATTAATCCTATATACTTTAAAATAGTTACTAGACAGCGACGTTCCTTAACCTTTAAAGTCATACCTTTTATTTAAGAGATAGAAGTACTAGTTACGCCTCGTCGCTAGTTAGATATATAACTAGATCGATATAATACTACAGAATAAACTGCGCAATTTATTAAGAATGCTTAAGTATACCGATTATCTATACGATAAGCTTATAGCTATAACGTAAGGCAGTAACCGGATATAGACTACGTTCCTCGAGATACGTAAATTCGATAAGATAAAACGATCGGACTATAACTCGGTAAGCAAGTATATCGAGGAATACTAGCGTTAGTACTACGTACTTACTAGATTTAAAGCAGTACTATACCCTATATACAGATTGTTATAAGTTCTCTAAAATCTTTAACTAGAAGTTAAAAAGGTCTAGTTTATTAGGGAGGAAGTCGTAAGTCTAGAACCTAAAAAACTCAACCTTAATAAGATAGAGGAGTACTAGAGAGCACTTTAAGTAGCGGTAGATATAAAAGATATTACTAATACTATATATAATAATAATACCGGCCGAGGCCGCAGAAACGGAAGAGGTAGTTATAGAGAAAACCGAGGTAGCCGAGGTACATAGGGTTCAATAAGTCTTTACCCACTACCCCACTTCGTAAATCACCCCAACAACCACCCGTCTTTTTTTTTCTCTCTCCTACACCTCCCCATGGCATTGACGCAGGATGCACTAGGTTCACGACGTACAAAAAAAGGTGAATTATCTCTATCCCAACGCTCAGCTATTATTTATAGCTACGAGGGCGGTACTACGCAGTCGAGGCTAGCCCTTGATTTTAGGTATACCCGCAAAACCATCTACAATACAATTAAACGCTTCCAGCAATACTAGAGTCTAAATTCGAGACCTCGCACTAGCCGGCCTAGGATCTTTAGTAATCGAACTCGTTATTTGATTTATATTCTAGCCCGCCGGTATCCTTTTTGGACATATAAAGAGCTAAGTACTACTATATCTAGTTATCCTTCTCGCTCGTCTATTATTAACATTTTAAGGCTAACCGGTCTTATTAAATATAGGATAAAAAGGAAAATCCCGATTAGAAGATACTTAGCTCGCTAACGATACCGTTTTATTCGACGATAGTACCGTACGTAGTTAGGAAATGATATTTAAAATTAGATCTTCTTAGACGAGTATTTAGTCTAACGAACCTTAAACTATAGACTATAATAGTATTAGCGTTTTCGATCGGAGGCCTACCGAAAAGAACTTATAAATACTAAAGTATATATTAAAGATATTTTATAAATAGTTTAGGATATAATCTAGTTAGGTAGTCGGTTAGAGTTAATTGTTATAGAGTAAGAGGTTAAGATTAATCCAGCGTCGAAGAAGAGGGGATATACTGTAATCTCTTATATCTCGGCTCTCGAAAAAGGTCTTATTCCTTACTATTAACCTAGCTCTATCTTTCAGTAAGATAATACTCGAATCTATATAGCGAAGCTTATATAAGAGTAGTTTAAAACTTATAGTATATATATAGAAGACTAGCCGCCGTACTCACTAGATTTAAACCCAATTGAACCTATTTAGCGGTAGCTAAAGTTAAAGCTTTTTCAGTTATTCCCTAAGCTTATATATATAGGAAGATCGGAGGAGGATTAGCAGGTGTTTAAACGATATATAAAGGTTGCTTAGAATGCAATTCCGTAAGAGAAGATAGATACATTGATTTTGAGTATAGGGCGGAGATACAAGGCTGTATAGAGAGCTAGGGGTTATTATATAAAATATTGATTTTTGATTTTTAACCGAGATTGGTATAGGGTTTAAACCTATCTTTTTGTGAGTAAATTGAGCAATGTATGGTGGTATAGTATATATATATGTAAGATATGTGACGATTGAGACTGAACTGTACTATCCTTTCTGCCAGTACTGGCCGCCTGTGGGATTTTCTGCCAGAAGTCTCCGACTTGTAGATGTTTGCATGGTTTGTGTGAGGAGACAGGACCTGGACCCACAAAGGTCCTGCCAGGCAGGTTTCCTTTCTTCTTCTTCCTTTTACTCCCTGTACTTAGTATTCTCGTTGAAATGCACTCTTTTGTTTAAAGAACTGGCTGGTAACATAATACTAAGTACCATTCTCAAACTTCACGAAGCAGTACGACTGTACGGACTACCACATTATGATTGGTTCCGGTCACGCTTCACCCTACTTCCCGTTCCTTAGCATCGTATAAGCCAAGACTCGAACCGAATTGAACCGAAGTAAGTCTGACCAATCAAAATGGTCGAGACTCGACGAAACCTAATGAACCGCGGCAAGCAGCCGGTTACTGCTGTGCCTAATAATGAAGATACCCCGGAGTATATAGCGGATGCTCCCTAACCGAAGACCCCGATCACCGAACCGATGAGATCAGTTGAGACTGATGATAAAGATGAAGATAACGCTAGTGAAGGATCGTCTTCCCTGCGTAAACGACTGATAAAGACTCCGTTAAAGGAGAGATTCTAAGAGCTTACTCGGCAGTATAAACGACTAGAGTAGGAGAACTAGAAGCTTAAGGACGAAGTGGCAGTCCTTATAGCTAAGAGAGTTAACATCGATGATATAATAAAGGACCTTAAGATCGAGCGTGACGAAGCGATCGCTTATTATAAATATATAATCAGAGCTCGTGATGGCCTTGCATACTAGCTCGTGAATCGTACTAGCGTACTGATTATAGAGGCTAGTCGGAAGACTACGAAGATGCCGGATACTCCGATGCTTAGTGACAGTAAATAGGTCCGATTTGAGACCTAGGAGACTATAATGCGATAGAAGCTTAAGGTAAACGCTGACTACTACCCGTTACCTATTTATCGCAAGCTCTATATATAGAGTCGTTGTGAAGGTAAGGCTTAGTTGCATATCGTACCCCGAATAGGTTCTGATTCTAGCAATCCGTATATAGACGCCGAAGATATAATCGTCTATCTAAAGACTATTTTTGCGAACCCGAACCGACGTACTAAAGCCTACACTGCCTACTACAAACTAATAATAAAGCTAAAGGATAGCTTCACTAACTTCCTTACTGAGTTTATACAGCTTACTGAAGAAGCTACTATAATTAAAGAAAACCGTAAACGTGATTTATACTCGAAGCTGCTATATCTACTATAAAGCTAGGTAATATAGGCAGTTAACTAAGATACCGTAACATTCGAATCGTTCTCTAAGACCTATTAGAGTATATCTTATAAGATTAGCCTCTAATAGGAAGCTAAGACTACTTCCCGTATGCGATCTACTGCTGTTTCCGGTAGTAGTATAGGAACGACTACGAAGCCGATATATACTCCCTATATAAAATGTAAAGAAAATTCTAATCTTAAAAGACTCTCGAACTCCGAGCGAGATACCTTAATAAAAGAAGGTCGATACTTTAACTATAAGGAGTAAGGATATATAACCCGCGAATATCCGAAGAAGAAGCTAGCTAGCACTATTACTGTAGCTTACCCTTCTCCCTATATTATTGAACTTAACGATAAAGAGGACGACTAGGGAAAAGCCGATACCTAGGCTAAGTCTCCTGCCTAGGTAGATAGAAGGTATCACTGTACTCGCTAGATTTATATAAGTTGATTAGCGGTCCTAAAGATAGTTTAGTTTTTAATACTAGGCTAATGTATAATAGACGCTCTTTCTCTATTTTAGCGCTTAGTAATACTAGAGCAGATAGGTACGTATTCTTAAATCGAGGATTAAGTGTGCTCCTCGGTAAATGATTTAGATTAAAAGTAGAAAGTATAGGATAGGAGTATCCTATTCGAGGATTCGACGGAAAGCTTAGTAAGCCGATCACGTATATTACTTTCCTTACGATATACGTGGATAGCAGAGTGTAGCAGTAGGTCCTAATATTAATCGCTAATCTCGGGAAATATAATATGATTCTTAGAAGGAAATGGTTTACAGATTATAACGTCCTTTTGGACTGTCGCCGGTATCGAATAATCTAGCCGGAAGAAAAGACGCTTTTTAACGAAGTATTAAGTAAGATAGTAGTACTAATACCTACTGCTATCCTTTAGAAACCGAAGCTAAATCCTGATCATTAAGCTAATACTAATCGACGAGACCGTCTTTTCGACTAAAAAGAATTAAAGATAAAGGACGGTTATAAGTATATATATAAGTACTAGTACGGATATTAGTAAGTCGAGGAATAAAGAAAGATAAGCCGGAGCCTAAATAATAAAAGTAAGACGATAAATCTAAAGGTTCGACGTCTAAAGAAGGCACTACTAACAATCAATATCAGTACTATTAATAGTATAGGATTTAACCGATTATATAAGCGTAGAAAGGTTAATAAAGAGACCGAAACTTTCTCTACCTCACTTTACGAGATTAACTATATCATCGATATTAAAAGCTCTTAAATCTAGGATATAGAGATCGAGGAGATTAAGAAGATACTGCTAAAAGAGTATTATAGGCTTACGGAAGTTTTCTCGAAAAAGAAGTTAGACGAATTGCCACCCTATAGACCTAGAGTCGACTATAACATTATACTTAAAGCTAAAGCCTAACTAGGGTACTATCCTCTCTATAAGTTGTTATTAGAGGAGCTAAAAGCCGCTAAGAAGTATATTCTTAAGAACTTATAAAAGGACTTTATCGTCCTAAGTTCCTCTTTATATACTTCGCCGATCTTAATAGCTAAGAAACTAGACGGAGGACTATATTTTTATATCGATTTTAGAAGACTAAATACAATCACGAAAAAAGACTACTACCCCCTACTACTAATTAATAAAGTGATCTAACGAATAAGTAAGGCGAAGATCTATATAAAGCTTAATATCTAGTAAGGATTCTATCGGATCCGTCTAACGCCGGAAGTAGAAGATCTTACTATATTCCGTACGCGATATAGATCCTTTAAGTATAAAGTAACGCTGTTTAGGTTAACAAATAGTCCTATAACGTTCTAGAGATTTATAAACGACGTACTCTAGGAGTGCCTAGATAAATATACGATAGCTTTCGTAGACGATATCCTAATCTATAGTAAGAATGTTAAGGATTATAAGCGATAAGTCAAGGAAGTGCTCCGTCGTCTATAGGAAGTAGGACTATAGGTCGCTTTATTAAAATCTGAGTTCTTAGTTAAGAAAACCAAGTTCCTAGGTTTTATTATAAGTACTGACGGTATTGCTATAGACCTAGGAAAGGTCGAAGTAGTTTAATTATAGTTAGTACTGACTATAGTGAAAGGAGTATAGTTATTCCTCGGATTCTGCAACTTCTACCGACGATTTATTAAGGCATATAGTATAATCTCGAAGCTATTATATCGGCTAATAAGATAAGATATTCCCTTTAAGTAGTTAATATAATATAAGGAAGCTTTCCTATATCTAAAGCGGGATCTAGTTGATATACCGATTCTCCGATATTACAATCCGACTCGGAGGACTAGAGTTAAGACAGACGTATTAGATAGAATTCTTAGGGTAGTGCTTACTCAGTACTACGAATAAGATAATTTCTGGTATCCGGTAGCGTTCTACTCGAAGATAATATAACTAGCTGAATTGAATTACGAAGTTCGGGATAAGGAACTTCTAGCAATTATCTATATATTAAAAGAATAGAGACCCGAGCTTAAAGGACTATTACGAAAGGATTGTTTTGAGATCCTTACTAATTACTAGTTACTGGAATACTTTATAATAACCCGGTAGATAAATCAGCGATAGATAAGATAGAGTGAATTCCTATTATAATTCTACTTTACGATTAAGTACCGGCTTAGGAAGAGAAACATTATTACGGACGCTTTGTTAAGAAAGGAGACCCCTTACGTAGACGAGAGTCGTAGGATCACGATATTACTAAGAGCTTACCTAGATAAAGGGGTGTTTCTAGTTCACTTATCTCCTTTAATACCGGAAGAGACTGCCGATAAGACGGTTAAGATTGTTAAGAGAATCCGTAAGTCTAATCGTTAGAGTCTAGAGCTAGATAAGTTCCGACAAATAGCTTAGGTAGGAGGGAGTTCTCAATAGACGATATAAGACGGATTACTCCTTTATAAAGAACGACTCGAGGTACCGGATAACGGAGATTTACGTGCTCGCCTACTCGATAAGATATATCGATAACCCTTAACAGCTTATCCAGATATCGAGAAAATAAAGAAGCTAGTTGCGATAAGATACTATTAGCCCGGATAGGTGACTGACATAAAGCGATATATTAACAATTGCTTGATCTGTAAACGTACGAAGGCTTAGAGAGATCGTATACCTAGATTATTACATCCTCTACCGATTCCTAAGAGGCCTTAGCAGCATCTCTCTATAGATTTTCGTTCATTCCTGAAGGATTATTACGGATACGACGTAGTGTTTATGATTGTAGATCGATTAAGTAAAAGACCGATATCGATTCTATATTAAAAGGAGACGAAAGCTAAATAGATAGCTCGTCTATTTATTAATCACGTCATTCGAATCATAGGAATCCTAAAAACGATTATATCCGACCGTAAAGATCAGTTTATCTCTAAATTCTAGACTAAATTCTGTAGGATCCTAGGGATCTAGAGAAAACTGTTAACTGTATACTACCTACAGACTGATAGATAGAGTAAGATCGCGAATTAATATATAGTACAGAGATTACGTCTATATATCGAGCAGAATCAAGATAACTAGTCTAAGCTCTTACTAATAGTTGACTTTATAGCGTTAATCCTTCTCTAGGACATAACGAAGAAATCTCTATTTTTTATAGAACGAGGTTACGAGCTAGTAATAACGTTTAACTAGAAAGATCGAGGATTATTAACATCGACACCGAATAAGGAGGAAGCAGTTCGTATGCTCTCCGATTTATAAGAGATTTAGACCTAGATAAAGGAACAGATCGCGAAATTACAGCAATTATAGATTCGTTAAGCGAATAAGCATCGTCGAGAAGAGGATTTCGGAGTTAGCGACTTAGTGTTTGTCATAATAAAGAATTAGCTCCTAGATCGACCTAGTAGGAAGCTTTCGTACCTAGTAAGTAGACTATATAAGATTATTAAGAAGATAGGTCATTCCTATAAGATAGATCTGCCGGAAGCGATTCGAGTATACCCTGTCTTTTACCTAAGTAAGTTGCGAAGGGTAGCTACAACAGAGCCCTTAGCAGGACAATATGTAGATCCACCTCCACTAGTACAGGTTAAAGAGACAACCGAGTGGGAAGTTAAGAAGATCCTGGATGCTAGAACGCATTACCGGAAGCTACAGTACCGGGTACAGTGGATAGCGCATAACCTCGATCTACAGTAGTATCCTGCTGGTAACATAAAGCATGCACTAAAGAAGGTACAGGAATTTCATACATAATATCCTACAAAACCCGGTCCTCCTATGCGCCTATAGGAGTGGCTTGGTGCCGATGAAGAAGATCGAGTCCTTAAGGACCACGTTAATGACGAGAAGCCAGCATTCAGGGACTGAATGCAGTTTTAGTCGGGG
>JAHAQQ010000202.1:0-21267 GCA_019190355.1 Penicillium palitans
GGCCCGAATCAACTGGAATGGTGGGCAGCCATCCAGAAAGAATATGCGTCTCTTCTCGAGCACGGAACATGGGAAAATGTTCTGCGAAAGGACGTACCAGCCGCGGATCATGTGATTGGCTGCAAATGGGTCTTCAAGACCAAAGCCAACGGAACGCGTAAAGCGCGACTAGTTATCAAAGGCTACCGGCAGAAGCATGGCATCGACTACCATGAAACATTTGCTGCGGTGTCACGGATGGACTCGGTCCGCTGCATCATCGCCAGCGCCGTATTGCGCGGATGGAAGCTTCACCAATTTGATGCGGTCACTGCATTCTTACATGGTGACGTAGACTCGTCCATCTACATGGAGTTGCCCGAAGGCTTCGAAGAGCCAGGCTACGTATGCCGGCTTCGTCGTTCCTTGTATGGACTCAAGCAGGCCCCGCGGATTTGGTACCAATGCGTCCACCGCGTCCTGGCCGCTCATGGCTTCACCATGGCACAATCGGACAACTGCGTGTTCTATAAATCCAATTGCGTGGTCTGCGTCTACGTCGATGACTTTCTCGTTGCTGCAGCAACCTCGCACGAGATAGACCAGGTGCAACGAGCACTGGAAAAAGAGTTCCGATTGAACGACCTTGGAACTCCACGTTCGTTCCTCGGGATCCAATTAGACTACCATGCCGACGGAGCCGTTTCCATTCATCAACACCAGTATATCCAAAAGGTTCTCTCCGACTTTGGCATGGAGACCTGTCAGACGAAATCTACCCCTATGAATCCCAAGCAAGTCTTGAACCGCCGTCCAGACGAAGAACCTCCGGACGAGGAAACCAAAGCACGATTCGCAACCGCCGTCGGTTCATTGATGTATCTGATGGTCGGAACGCGGCCGGATATTGCGTTTGCGCTGGGCACGTTGAGTCGCTTCACGTCTCAGCCACAATCGCACCACCAGGTCGCCCTGCAACGATTGCTTCGCTATGTCAAAGCCACGCAATGCCATCGCATTACATACCGCAGTGGTCAGTTGATCGGATACACAGATGCCGACTTCGGTGGCTCCGTCGTCACTGATGGGGCATACTCCACGTCTGGCTATGTGTTCCAACTTGCAGGCGCACCAGTCTCCTGGTCGTCCAAGAGACAGGGGGAAGTGGCCACTTCTACGACTCATGCCGAGTACATTGGACAATACAATGCCCTTCTACATCTGCAGTGGCTCCGCAGCTTTCTGGCTGAAACGCAACTGTATCGGTCCCCGGTCACCAACATCATGGCTGACAACCAGTCCGCTATTGCCCTCTCGCGTAATCCCGAGTTCCACAAACGGACCAAACATTTCAATGTGAAATTCCATTATCAGCGAGCAGTGCTGAATGCTGGCGAGATCGGTCTTCAATATGTTCCTACTGAGGAACAGGCCGCTGACGGTCTGACCAAGCCGTTGGGACGAACGGCTTTTGCCAAGTTCTGTAGCCTTCTAGGAATCGAAGCCTTGGAGACTCGGAGGCAACAAACGTGACAGCGCAGGCGCTCTTTCCACTTTATTTTCCCACGAAGGTTTTTTAGTGGTTTTACCGAGGCTTGCCTGCACAGCGTTAATCCAGTATAGCCTTGCCAGCAAAGCGATCCTGAGGGGGAATGTTGTGATATGAGGCTGGT
Source organism: Penicillium palitans (assembly GCA_019190355.1). Classification (NCBI taxonomy): domain Eukaryota; kingdom Fungi; phylum Ascomycota; class Eurotiomycetes; order Eurotiales; family Aspergillaceae; genus Penicillium; species Penicillium palitans. The sequence goes on from JAHAQQ010000202.1 coordinate 1,653, forward strand.
GCAGATCAGGAAGCAAGCCGCACCGTCGGAATTAGCTCCGACGGTGTCTATACAGCCGACCAAGTTGATTGGAAATCAACTTGGCTAATTGTTGTATATATAGGCTCATGTATCCCTCTGAAATAACAAGTCAATTCATACCTCTGAACTACAACAGTACTGAGTAATCAGACACTTCTTTAGAGGCCATCGGCCTTGAGCGTAGGAATAGTGCTTTAATTTGAAACATACTTATCTAGTAAAAGCCCCGTGGAATGCCACTAAGACACCTAATTAAATGGTATACGGCGCCGCTCAGGATCAGCTGGGTCATCCCTTTGTAGAGGCAGCATTTGCGTGAAGATCACCTAGCACATATAACCTTATAGTACCCGGGGATAATGACCTGCTTCATCCTTCTGCGTCCCAATCTTTACTTTGCTCAACTGTTCCCTTAAGTGACACCTGCCTCACCTTTTCACGCCCACTAAATCTGCTCTTGCGGACACAAAATGTCTCCGAAGACTGCCGCCGCCATGATACGAATGCGTCTAGTCGTTATTTCCCTTACCATCACTTGGCTGGCCCTTGCTAGTCTCAGTTCGGCCATTGTACACTTTGCGGTCGTCCTACGAGACCGTGCAAAATCCGACCTCGTCACCCCGACCGACTCTATATTGGACATCATATTCCAAAATCTCATGGACAACGTCGTCGACGGCATAGTGATTGCGGCCCTGGTTTCAGCCCTATTTTCTATCTTCTAGTTAATCCTTGTGATCTACCCGAACTGATCTACCCGAAGTGGCTACAAGAGAACTGCGCCGCTCGGTTTTACTACGGTTGCATTCAAATCATCGTGAGTATGATCGTGCTCTCCTTAGGGGGTTGGATTGCCAGCCGCGTCCACGGCTTTCAGACATCCTTCGAATTTTTTGGCAGCGAGGACCACATTCCATATTACAATATTATGTATTATAGAGCCGTTGGCCTGGCCTCTTTCGGATCTTTAGTGGTCATCGTGTCTTTTGTGCGTTTTGTCGTACGTGACTTACTTGGTCACTAGCAGAGAACGCGCACCGAGCCAACATCACAGTCAAGTGGCGATTCCAACTGCCTACTAGAGTAGGGCTGTGGAAAACGAGACAGCAGGTATTACAAATAAGAACAATCGCAGAATTTTATGATGAATTTCGAAGAATGAGGGAGGTAGAGTCCATAAACATTAGAGAGGTGCGACGGATAGGGTCATGCAAAGGAATGGACTTTACTGCAGAGTTACGGAGATGATTTAGATATTGAATTTCCTGATTGGAATCAAAGCATGTTCATCGCTTGATCGGACTAGCCGGTCGATATTGGCCAATATTGGAGCGGTGTTCTGAGTGGCTTGATATAAAAGACAAGTGATGGTTGACGATCTTCTGTGTAAATATCCATCAACCTTGGTGTTCGTAAAGACTTCCAAAACTGACCCTGGGACATGTCAGTAGTCCAGGAATCACATAGCCAGAGGAAATTGTACGTAACTTATAGAAATATCCATCTTTACTTTTAGCAATTTAGTCACGTTCCTATGAACAGCTCTATCAGTGATAGGAACTCACATCCTAGCCCTAGGAGTTATCTTGCTCCCGGATACTTTAGTGCGGTTTCTGGGGGCATACAAGCGGCTTCTAGGAGCCACGTAGGCCCCGCCGACGTAGTTTCTGGGGCTTTTACCTGTACCTCGGAGAATCAACGTCATATCCCTGTTGATAGCTTATTAATTCCTGGAGCCTTGAGTCCGGTTCCTAAAGCCATAGGCTAGGCATCTGGGAATAATAAAGTGACTCAGATTTGTGCGTAGGTCTGGAGATAAGTTAGTACCGTACTCTGGGAGGCAGAAGATTGACTCCAGGATTCAGAGATACGGCCCTAGGAGTGCAAAAGCTCCCAGATCCAGGCAATGCGTTCCCCAAACCAATTTCGTGTTCATTCAGGAACGTAGAATGAAGATCCCAGGAGTAGATTAGTTTCCTGGGATACACAGCTCCTATAAATGCTTTTGAGGTTTCCAGTATCAAGCTCTATCAGCCCTGGAAATGATGGCTTGGCCCTGGGAGCAAGGTAGCTCCCAGGGGCTTCAGTGCGGTTTCTGGGGGCAAAGAAGCCGCTTCCAGGAGCCAAGTAGCCCCCAGGAAGCCCAAAGTAGCTTCTGGGGTCTTGTACCTCCACCTCGAGGAACCAAAGTCATGTTCCTGTTGACAGTCTTATCAACTCCTGGAACCTCAGGTGCGGTTCCTGGGGCTATAGCTTGCCTTTCCAGGAGTCGTTGAATGACTCATATTTGTGCGCAGGTCTGGTAAGGGTATCTTGTGAGGGCTTTCTGCCACCTCAGAAAGCAGAATAATGAGACCAGGATCCAAACGTAGGGCCCCAGGAGCACGGCAGCTCCCAGATCTAGCCATTGTATTCCCAGAGCCAGTTTGTAACCAGTCAGGATCGTAGAGTGGATTCCCAGGGGTAGACCTCAAATTCCTAGAAACAGGAACTGGACCCAGGAGCTAAAGAGGAGTTCCCAGGGAATAAACAGCTTCTATAATATCCCTTGGCATTTCCAGGATCAGAGTTGTAATTCCCAGAGTCGAATTAACAATGATTGACGATTAATTAGATGAGCTGGTTCTAATACGTCGCGAGACAGTATGGATAGAATTGTCGAGGCTCTCCGACGCGTGAGCTGTGTTTTCTGCCAACAACGTCCGTCTTCGCGCTCCACAAGGCTCAGCTGAACTCGCCGTCGGCATTTACTTTGGCCGCCGCCGTTAGGTATGTGCGCTTTTATCTACCGGCACTCGGTTTTGAGCTTAGGCATAGTTATCTAAGATGAAGAAAACTTCCAGTAGCATTTTAGGCTCATCAACATCTAGCACTTGCAACTATGAAACGGTCGCGTAGTGCTCTGTGGGGCTAACGATCAGGATTTCATTCATTTGGTTGCTAAGCTTGCTCCAAAACTTCATATCACGGCTATGCTCTGTTGCTGGTCCGAATGCCGAGTGTCTGGTCACGTGCTTTCGCATGTGATTGACTGTCGCTTCGCTAATTCGCCATTTCCATCAAACAGTGATCACCTACGCTGAGTGGGATCCAGTCGTGCCGACCGGCGAAGCGGTGCAGAAGTAGAAGAATTCTCGTGGTAGGTGAGCCCCTCTTAGTCTGGCTGAGCGACGAGGCCCACTCTGCTCGACTGATACCCCTGGGGATTCCACTGGCCGCTGACGCGGCTGACGCGGCTAACACTGACGTGGTTCGTGCTGTGCTGAATACCTGATGGTGACAGGTTCTCTCTCGGTTGATGATTCGCTTGCCGAGTGGACGGAGTCTGTCTCGGCATCTGCCAAGGGGTCTCGGAGTGGACGGATCATAAATAAATCATAATTATATAAATTTCTTCGTTTCGACTGCATTCATCAGCATCCCGGCATTGCAGAATAAGACCATCTTTACTTACCATACACAGCATGACGTGCCAAAGCCTGTATCTCGCCTTTCCAACCACTCTTCCGCGCAGGATAGATAGCAATGCGCTCGGCACTGATCGCAACGTAGGATCACGCATTTGTTTGCTTGTTCCTCGTCCTCGGTCAGACAAAATACGCAGTCAATGTTTTCGAGCTCTTCACTCAAGCTGAGACTCCGGAGCGTCAAGTCTTGGACACCCGCCCAGATATTAGTGACCGACGTCAGGATAGCTGGCCGAGCCGGCGAAACCTGCCATGGAACACTGTTGGTCCGCAACATTGCGGCAGTCACAAAGGGGTTAGTTGATTGCTCTGGCCCGGGGCTGGTCGACAGGGGCACCGGCCGGTCTTATCTGCGCCCGTGAGGAGGTGACCGGTCAGTGTTGCCTGATCCCGCCAGGCGTCTCCTGGAGCCTGACGACACCTGACGCTGGCCCGGATGCACAATGGATGGAGATGCAACTCTAGAGTCATGTGGCACTCGCGCCTGGTTGCGGACAGCTGCTTCATACCACTGCTGGCCAACTTGTTCGGCCTGCCGTTGCCGGTGCCATCTCGCGCAGAGGAATTCTTTGGCAATAGCGCAGAGCTTAGGTTGCAAAGTTGACAAGTTGAACGGCTCTCTGGCGAGAGTATTTATCTTCTGATGGCCTATCTTGGTATCTTCAACTCTGATTGGGTTTTTGCACGGAGCACCTTTTTTCGTCATCCCGCAACAGGAGCCAGGACCGCCATTGGGGCTGACCTCTATCTCACAAACACGAACCGGATACCAACGCAGCATGATAGTCATTGATGTGATCAAAGGCAGAAAACTTCTCGGATTGTTGGTGGTGTTGGGCAATCTCTGCGGCGTTCCCTCGCCAGCTTTATATGCCATCGCCGTAGTCTCCTTACCTACGTGGTTGCGTGGATGTGGCTGCTAGCTGCTGGTGTGGGACGCCTTCCTTGAAACAGTCGATGTGTCGAAGAAGGCATTCCGATGCAGTATGCACCGTATACGGCCGATCAGTGGCATGCGCGAAGGGATATCATTCCAGATCACTGCTGCAATCAGCTGCACTTGTGGCTGTAGATTGCGACGGCCATGCATTGGCAAATGGATTGGCTATTGTTGTTGGTAGTATAGTGGCAAAATTCCGAGTTGCCTCTATACATATTGAAGTGCGTGTAGGCAGTGATTTTCTTCAACGCTTATGGCGCTAGATGCGAGAAGTGGGTACCAAGATAGATTCGGTTTCCAGGCCATCGACACACTACCAGGAACTGATTTGGCGTTCCCAGGAGCTGGAATCCAGAGATTCTCCAACGCCGCCAAAACATTGTTATCAGGGCTCTGATGCTGCCGTGTGATTGCTACGCATCTCAGCAGAGTGACAGGCTACACTCCTAGCTGACCACGGGGTTTAGCCGAGGCGAGTATATAATGACCTCCCATATCCAACTTTCACACATCTCACCTCACCGTCATCTACATTTCGTTTGCTTCCTAGCTCCAACCTGCTGTCCAATCATGGTCTGTTTCAATACGTTCTTACTGAATATACCGACGAGCTAACAAATCACAGCCAAACCTCATATCCCTGCCCAACGAGCTTTTGCTGTGGATTGTGTCGCATTTGGACGGCAGTGCATTATTTGCCCTCGCAAAATCATGCAAAATTCTTCATTTTAGACTGCAACCCAGCATCTGGAAATACAACATCAAATTTCAGAATAGCAATCTGTTGCACCTGGCCGTCAAGTACGACAGTGTTGGTCTTGCGGAGGTTTTGCTCCAGCACAATGCCAACATCAATGCATTTTACCGAGGCAAAACTCCTTTAATGCGGGCGCTGAAATACTCTTCCACTGCTCTGCTTGAGCTCTTGCTCAATCGTCGAGACCTAGACATCAACATCCAAAATCAAGCGCGCGACAGCGCCCTGTCCTATGACATCCACTATGGAAATTTCTCCACCGTCAAGAGCATCCTAGAACAACCCAACGTCAAAGTAGACGTCAAGCACAAACACGGCCGAACTGCGCTCCACCTAGCAGTCTTCGCAGGCAGAATAGGGTTCGTGCATCTGCTTCTTTCTAGTGGCAGCGACCCTGATCTACAGGATGATTCAGGCCACTCGCCATGGGACTGGACAGGTCGCTTCAACAGGCCCGTGATGGGAATGATTTTTTCAAACGATCCGAAGTCTGAGGTATTTCTTGGTACTCAAACATCACAGGATGCTGAGCTACCTCTTTACCAAGCAGTATCATATGGGTCGGTAGATGCTGTCAACGGCTTCTCGGGCAAAAGGGTCTGAATTTGGACATCCAGAACCGGATAGGCTATACGCCGCTCCATCTCGCTATTCAAAGCAAACGCCTGGAAATGGTCAATTTGCTCCTTGGTCACCCCCGTGTCAATGTGAACTGCACAGACAAAGATGCAAATACGCCACTTTGGATGTCTACTTACTCATCATGCGACGAGATAACCGAAAGGCTGTTGGCCGAGAAAGACATTAAGTTTAATTTTGTTGGAGGCCGTGGGAGATTCCGAGACGCCGTCCACATCTCTACACCACGCCGCGATCAGGCTGGATACCGTGATCCTACGACGGCTCCTCGAAGTGCCAGGGATTGATGCGAATCTCTGCGTTGCAGGCCACTCTCCAATTTCCATTGCCGCATATCACGGACGCATGAACACGGTTACTTGTCTGTTGAGTATGGATGGCGTGGACATCAATGGAAGGGATTTAGTAGATCCGCCCATTTGTAGAGCGGTTGCACATGGCCATCTCGATGTGGTAAGACTTTTAGTGCAACAATGCGTACGTCTGCACATCAATGAGAGCACGATCGCGGCCAACGACTCTGCTCTCTGCATTGCTACCCGTGGCGGTGACTTAGAGATGGTCCAGGCACTACTACGCCATGATCGAATTGATGACAACATCAGAAATCGATGGTTTGAGGATCCATTGATGTTGGCGGTCAAGGGTGGTCATTTCTCAATTGTTGATGCACTTGTGGTGAATCCCAGACTGAAATACTTCAGTTTGAAGAGATCCCTGGATCTAGCAAGGAACGATTGCATCCAGAGGGCCATTCGAAGCAGAATGGAAGACGACAACACTCCTCAAACGTTGTTGAAGCGGTCTCCGAGGAGGAAGTTTGGTGGTTTGTAAAGCTAGCGACATCTACACCTCTCATGATGCAATGCGAGAATGGCTATTTCCAGCATCAGTTGATACCAACACTCGAAACTATTATCTGTACCTCCACGCTTCGAATAAGTTTGTTCACAATAAAGTCACGTTCGACTTCAACGACTTCTTGATGTATAGCATCCAATGCATCAAAGTTACACTTACAAAATGTCATTAGGAGGCAGTTTTTGCGAGTCTTTGTTTAAGGTTTCATCTGTTGCCCATTCTCACACCAAATTGAGTAACTCGGGGTGAGCAGCAGGTGAGATCGAGCGTCAACAGTTGAGGTAACCGTTGAGGTAACCGCTCACTGACTCTTTGAAAGGCGGTCGAACTCAGGCCGGGACGGTCATGGGTGGCATGACAGCAGCCTCGGTGTGACTGCCGGGCTATAACAGACTCTTCAGTACAATGTCTCTTGCATTTCATTCCAAAGGCCACGATGGACCATCCCACTTCGCCTTGCCCATGTGACCGGCCAGCTAAGAGACAGTGCCGGGTTTCCCACGACCCAGAAGATGAGAATGAGTTGCAAAGCCATCCACAGCACAATTATTGAACCCGAGGTTGGTCATACCCTCTTCGATAGCAAACAAACAAGATCATTAACACTGCATAGGTTCCAGTGCGCACACCCGGTTCCCTTACGGCAGAGTTCATGAAACTTCTACACTACAACGACCCCCTGGCTACACCAGCCCTCAAACTGCTCGACTTGTACTTTTGCCTGTGGGAATGCTACATCGTCAAGTCTGCCGAGAAGATACGACTTGAGGATGAGCAGCGACAGCTTCAAGGGTTAAATGAGTGGCTAGCAAGCGATAGCGACATCCTTCTCCAGGTTTGCGATGAGCAGACATTGATACTGTGGGATCGGAAGCGAGCAGTTCAAGCACTTTGTAACGGCGTCGTTTCAGCCTTGCAAGTAAGCGATCCCAAAGCCTTCCATGTTAATGGGCCGTGATGAGGTCTCGGCGTTGTCGAGCGCTCGTGGGCGATAACGTCACCTGAATAGTTCTGCTATCTACTGCCTTCTGTCCCGAATATCATCCCTCTTTCTAGAGGCCCATACAACCGCCGGTGAAGTTTCGTTGGGTTTGGTGACGGGGTGTAAACATTTCACGGCTGTTGATACACCCAACGCTCATCTGAGAGATAGTCATAAGTCAAGGCGCAGAAAATCCTGAAATGCTTGGATAAAGCTTTGTCAATTATCTCGTACTCAAGTTTGGATTATACAAGCGGGCTTGAACCTATTGAGTCATAAGCTGGGCCGTGTTGCTATGGCTTTGGCCCAGATGGATACGGTGGAAGTCTTCTCTTATCTTCAAGGCGCCGTACCAGCGTTGATCAGCCGCATTACAGACCTCGCTGCTCACACGACTGCCAAGTATACCGGATACTATGAAGCCTGTCACCGACAGAAATCTCTCGGGCTGCGATGTCCTACGAACCACTCTGTGCGACCCGTGCAACCGAACGAGGTTGTACGGATCGAACAGAAGCGAGACCCCTCCAAGTTCGATAAAAGTATGGCTAAGGCAAAAGATTCAATGGACTGAATCCAATGCTCTGGTCGCAAGCGACGCGCGGACGAAGACCTATCTATCGGCCGAAACAAGCCATTCGCTCCAGTGAACAAGCGACACAAGGTTATAATCGAGTATGACGGCCATACACAGAAGGTGCTTGAAGAGGTCATCCGGGATATTGGTATTTTCAGGGGTAATATACGACGAGTGAACATATCGGTGATGCAGACGCGCCTTCTTCCAAAGACAGTAGACAAGACTCTTTGTCTAGCGAATCATCAAGTGAGAGAATCGGATCCGTCACTTGTAGTTGCATCAAGCTTATTCGCCGCGTACAAACCGGATCCTGCGTGACCAGTATCTTTGGCTCCGGAAAAAACCAGAAAAAGTCAGTCCTTGACTTTGCTGATGAGCAATTGGAAATGGCTCGTGAGTTTTGTGAGACAGCAGCATATCAGGCACTGCGGACAGGCGATTGTGTTTCGGAAATCGACAGTGCGTTGGAATATCTCGAAAAGCTTCGGACAATGGCCAACAATGAGGTCCGACACCTGACAGAACAGAAGCTGCAGCAAATGGCCGAAGAAGAGACTTCTGCAAATGCCCATTCTACTTCGACCGCAGCACGTCTCGCTAGAGTAGCCGTCATGTCCACGGGGGAGCCGTTGCCTGTTGGAACGAGCATTATCGAAGTCGACAATGCGTCATAATTATCAGCTGAGTCCAGCTAGACTTTCTGCCATGAGCTGTGCTGCCCATGATCCTTTTCCTCGGAAAAGTTTGTGCACAACTTAACGAGTAATTATAACCGAAGAAATGAAGTCATCAAAGTGGTGACTACTTGCACTGCTCTTATCGTAAACAGCAGGACTTGAAAATAGAATCCGTTCTTCATGGGGTGATTTCTCTTGACTTGTGCAATCGATTGTACTATTCCTGTGCCGAGAACAGTAGGACATAGGGCAATCTGTGAAGGAACTGAAGACAGACTTGTTATTTTCTCAGGCGCTACCAGCCACGCTCAAAACCCGAATTAGCTACTCTAATTTATCACCACCGAAGTGCTTTGATACGCAAGACTCCATCGTGTAAAGCCCGTCTCGGGTTCCGTCATGTATGAAACGGAGCCGGTGATACCTGCATCATTGGAAAAGAACTAGAGATATTGTGCAAGGTATCACTCTGACTTGCAAGAGACTGAGCAGGCGACTTCGGCCACCAATTGGGGTCCAGAGGCACCGACGGTTAGAACCGGCTTGGAAGCCCTATATTCATGTCGCACAATCTGGGGGATTCCGTGGTCCGCGGCGAGAAGGGCACTGGCCAGGGTTCGCTGCCAGGTCCCGTGACAAATGACTCAAGGTGCATAAGTGGCGCCTCACCTGCCACCGTACACGCCCCAGGGTGTGACGAATCGAACGATAATGGTAATTGTAACGCCCCGTAATCCAAGGAATCTAGCCTTGTTGTGATATGGGCCTCATCTACAGCCATCGGAGCTCTGGGTCCCGGTATTGGTGTATTCTCGCTTCTAGGGTCGCCTGTGCCAATTGCCGGAGCCTTTGAGAATCCAGAAGGTCGATCTAGCCGAAACTCGACATTTCAACCAATGAACTAGGGTACTTGTTTGGCGCAACGCGAATAGTCCGACTTACCTGTCTTGAAATTCATCGAGGGGTAACCCGCAGAAGTGTTCTGATGAGAAGACGCGTAGTCCTCCGAAAGGAACGGGCCACACGGATACAACATATTCATGGGTTCGGGGTTCAGGCTGGTTGGTAGTATCTTGGCTGAATGTTCTGAGAAGCTAGGGACGAGCTTAGGGCTAAGGGCGCCTTTTTTCTCCGCTGAGAGATTTTGATTGACTCGGTAAAACCGACAATCCTTCCGCAGTCGAACACAGTTCTGACAACATCTCTGTGTATGGTCTGGTGCGATCAGACATCGGATCTTCAGTCGCCAGCAGTGCACTAAAAAAAACTGTGTAAGTCCACTTGCAATTACATCGAAGCTAAATCCAGTTATGCCTTGATTGGCAGCTTGCCCCCACACAAAATGACAATGCCAGGGACAAGGAATAGTGTCCATGATGTCTTGAGGATGACACTGACCACATGCGACAGATATCCGCAATATATTGCGCTTCGTTTCAGTTGTGTTCGAGCCCCCTGCCATGGTGTCTAGAGTTTCGGCCGTCCGCCTCGATGGTGCACGATTCAATAAAGACCTAAATGAGCTTATCTACCGTTAGTCGAGGATAGCAGTTTGATTGAAGCTGAAAGCAATTAGATTGCGACTTGCTTGTCAGCCTCACAAAACAAAAGTGATTTTATGTGTTCAACATTCCAGACACCAGCAATATCTTAAATTGCATAGTAATACCCTGTGAAAAATCCGGCGTGGTTGACGATAGAAACGTTCAGGTTGGAAATTTGATGATGAAAGGGCACGGTCACTTTCCAATCTTTGATTGGCGCTGAGGAATCATGGGTTTGCACTTGATCAAAGAAGGTTTAAGCTATGGGCTTGTAAAGCAAATAGAGCGAACTTGGCTCCAAAACTTTTTGCTATTTAAAACTCGAACAAGCTGCATACCTGACTTCACCCCTCGGAACGCCCCTTTCTTGTCCCCGGCGCCGGCTTAGCTTTCTCTCCTCCTGGCGGTCAGAACAGCAGATCCATACTTCTTCTGTGAGCTACCAACTGACCGTTATGCACCATTTTAAGACTCACTCTTCCAATTCACTGATCACCTATCTGCCCTTTCTCGAATGACATTCAATAATGCTCTCACATAGGCGCTCGGGCTTTATAGGAACAAACACCCAATGTTAAAGGCTTAAAAAAAATTTAAGAAAAACCCCGGAGTTGTTGACTGCTAAATAATCAGCCGCATTGTTGCAAATGAGACGAAAGAAACTAATGTGTGTGTGATCAATAAGGGACGGGAAGGCCGGGGCAACCTCGGGGTAATTGGGAGAGCAATAGGAGATCAGGATTGTCGTGCCCATTCCCCCAGGTGGTGACATATTTCTCGGTTAAGCTGGGACTCGGCTTGTCTCGACTTGTTAAAGACACAACGTCTTCGGATCTGTCGCATGCCCGTGCCAGGACAAGGGATTGGAATTGGGTTTGCCGGGATGTCGGGCCGTCAAAAGTGGCCTCGCAATAAATCGACCGAAGCCCAATTATATGTATTCGACGAGCGCATACCATCCCAAATTTACCTCGAGGTATGAAAACTATCTATGAAACCGCAGACAGGTCATATAATGCCTCTGCAATGCATTTCTCCCACTTTAGCTCTATTCTAGAATAAAAAGGATAGATATTTTTGGCAGAGCCAAATATGCACGTCAAATCATAGCTGTGTGACAGACAGTAAGACTAGAAGGATTTGAAAATGATCATCCTCATCATAGAGGAAAAGAAAAAAATTGCGAATTTTTTGTAAGTTTAGTAAACTGATGAGGTTGGCTCCTGCCAATTTATTGTTCTTTCTTCGGTTCGTTATTTGCCCACTAAAGAGCAACAACCATCATGGAAAGTCACAATGGCAAGAGTGTGACAACTCCTTTCGAGCATTCCGTCACCCTTGTGCATGAACCTCCACCTACATTGCAACAAGGTTCTCTTTTACCATAATCATGAGAGTCAGGCTCCGGGGCACGGGAATAGGCCCAATGCAAAGCTTCGCCCTCAATGTCTCACTCCGGGAAGCTGAAGAGTTTCACCCACTCAACGCAATGAGTGGAAGCTTAACGTCTTGCATACAAGGCTACAATAGCAACTGCGCAGCTCAACTTGTACATTTCAACGGCCTCACCATTCACCAACCAGGACAATATCGACTTCGAATTCTGCTGGCAGCTTCTTCATTGGCTGAGAGGATCGTAACGACGCGCGTCGGTTCAGATATAATCGAAGTTGGCAGGAACGCCGCTGTTTTGCCATACCTACCTGCCGCCTTGCGCTAACCATGCTGTCTTTGCCACTGGCCGTCACCTTGCAACAATCAACAACTTGAGCGACGATGATATGCGATAGCTTGTGAATATGAAACTGGATACTGAAAATGAAAACGTTTCAAGGAAATCGGGGACGGGCTCACCGGATAAATGCGACAGATCTCAATAGCTAGAATAATAAAGTCATTGTAGAAATGATGACGTTAGTGCAAAACACAATCTAAGTTCAATTCACGTAATAAACGATGAAGTAAATTAGTCTACGCAATGGGCCTCATGTTGTGTACTACATAGATGACCCGCCGCAAAAGCGTCAGCTAGGATCGAGAAAGAATCGGGATGTGACCGCCTCCTTGTCAAAATTATATACTGTAGCATCAAGTAATTCAATTATTTTTTATCTCGATGCAAGTGGAACTGGACTTTCCTTTCCAAACAGTGAAGCCAACCAGTCGATGTTGGAATTTTACCACCAATCCCAGCGCTGGCTCGGATCCGGGGGAAATTAATCACGTCGATCGTCCGGTATTCGGTGGTAATTCGGAGCCGACTACGTGAGTTCAAATCCAACTAAACATTTGATTTGTGGGAGTTCAGGACCGGACCAAAATTGCATATTAAGAAACTCTAAACTTTAAGACGTGATCTACAATAGTGCGTTCAATATCTTACGAAACCCAGGGATGCAGCGCGCCCGCCCCATCCCCAGCCGTCTCAATCCACGAAGCAATCAATCGACCTCTACCATTGAAGCCATCGGTGAAAAAGTCTCATTTGAAATGGCGAATACTATTGACGAACTGAGGTCTTGTAGCATGTGTAAAGTAGTTGTATTGTTATGGTGTTGTGTGGGTCACAATTCAGTATTTTTCCCAGTATTTACTATTAACTTAGGTTTACCGATTACGTTATCCACTGATACTTGTCTCAGGCAATCATCTGTTGTCGGAGTATGACGACCGGCATACCGGAGGATTTATTAATCCTACATGTTTTTGTAATTAATGTTATGTAATCAAGGCTCCATAACGTGAAGTCCGATTGCGCGGGCGACCCGGTTGCGCGAGCGACCCCACCAAACCTTGAAACCCCTTCAATTTTTAACCACTATTAAAACCACCAAAAAACATAAGTTTGGCTATTGAACACGTGTAGGGCATTTAGAATATGTATGACCTTTTATTCCACAGCCAGAACATGTCACCTGCCGCCGAACCAAGGGCATAGAAGGTAGAGTAGGTTCCGTAACCGGTTTTGCAGGCACCTCTGGTAAAGATATATCTTTGCTTCTATCTTCATCCCCAACAACCGCATCATCTTCACCACCCTCTAGACCCCCAAAGATGCCTTTCTGTGTACTAAACTTGTGTTTGGTCCCTCGCTTTTTGGTCTGTTTCTTGTTGGTAGCCTCCAATTGAGTACAGCGATTCTGGAGAAAAATGTGGTGGTGGACCACTTTTATAGTCATCTCGTAAGTCTTATTGATCTCCCTTTTTGTTGGTGAAGAAAGGATTGGAGAAAAAGATTGTAGACTTTTTTTGATCCGAGATTGCGATTTTGTAAACTTTGAAAGGGTCCAAAGGGTATTTGGATCACTATCGCTACCGGAAGAGACTGGTCGCTGAGAAAGGATCTCCAGAGGAGGGAGGGAATCCAGGTGCACATTTAGCTTTTCCAAGACCTTATTAGCATCGAATGGTGCTAATCCAGTAGCCAAAAAGCTATTCTTTATAGTGGAAGTCTTAAAAGCACCCATTCTCGCATCTGCGATCAGTTCAAGGAAGTCTTCCTTGTCAATGGAGTTAACTCCGTTTCGCATCAAAGTTGAGACCGCCCCTCCGTAAAGCCTCTTCAAAACCGAGAAACAACCCACGTCCAAAGGCTGTAAAAGATGGGAAGCATGCGGAGGCATACAGGTTGCGATAATTTGGTTTTCTTCACAGACTTGGTCAAATTCAGGGGTTAAATGACTCCCATGACCATCAAGGACCAGTAAGCAGTATTTTCCCACTCTTGTCCCAATATTTGGGATAAAATGATATTTTAACCACCATAAACCAATTGTATTGGTAGTCCAACCATTTAAGCTCATGGTTAGACGAGCCCCTTTTTGATTTGAAAGGAGATAGGGTCGTAAATGCTCTGGGAACTGTTTTCCTTTGAAGACAAAGAGCGGCGGGAGAACACTTCCAGAAGCTCTAATACACTCAATCGAAGTCACCCACTCACGATTTCCGGCTTGTAAAAGAGCCCTTTTTCCATGGTATTCCGCTGAAGTGATAATCTTTTGTGTTGCTCCAATACCCATGGCAAAACCAGACTCATCAAAGTTGAAGATATCGTCTGAAGCAATACCCCACTTTTCAATCGTCCTTTGAACCAAATCAAACCATGGTTCAATAATTCGAGGGTCTTCTGAAAGAGCTCTCTGATAATCGTATTTGCGAGAGAGGCGAGTAGAGAGATTTGGGCGTCGTTTGATAAATTCAGCGGGCCAATGATTACCCACAGTAGAGGGTGTAGTTTTCCGGGCATACAGTAGAAGATTGGCCATATCTCGCAACATAGGCAAAGTAAGAGCTGCCCCTCTAGAATCCATATCCAGTAGCCATTTTTCAATCGATCCGTCCTCAATTTCGGTAAAAATGAAGCGATTGTGTCGCTTTTCAGTAGCAGATTCGCGCCCATTGATCCGGGCCTTCAAAGTTGAGACAGGTATCTCAAAAGATCGCGCAGCAGCGGCAGCAGAGGGATACTTGCCATTTTTAATAGCTTGTATAGCTAATGAAAGGCGACCCTCCTGCTCTATTAACTTTCTTTTCTTATCAGAGCGTTGGGGGGGCATTGTTTTTGTGGTCAAAGAAGATGCATCATTATTGAAGTGTATTTTTGGTGGGGTCGCTCGCGCAACCGGACTTCACGTTAAGCCTAAATAGGTAATTATCTGCTTATAAATGGTGTTTTATACACCCTTATGAAAAAAGGGACCCTCATTGAGGGTCCCTTGGCGGGTGGAGGGTCCGGACCTTGGACCCTCCGGCCAGGTCTAACTGGGGCCCATCTTCTGCATCTCGGGGTACCCGATTTATGTTCTCCGCAGGAAGACTTCTGGAAAAGGCGACTTTTGACCGTCGAATAACTCGATAGACGACCATAAAGTGACATAGAATCAGGTTGAGTCTGGGCACACGTGTTTCGCCCACACTTAAATTTTGGGAAAACCTAAGCTTAGTGGTTTCGGTACTGCGATATAGGGGTAATCGTCTTCCCAGCCCCCACCCGCGTTCTCGGGATGGGTCTGTTTCACATTCAGGAATTTTTTCTTCTCACCATCCTCTTTGTATACGATTTTCAACCGCCAAACGATGTCGGAAAAACCCTTACTCCCGAGGATGAAATTTCAAAGGCTGTAGAAGCCTACCATCAAAGAAAAAAGCCAAAAATCAAAGCATTGGCGCGGGAATTCGGGGTCCCGTACACTACCTTGTACGGGCGCATTCACAGTCGCAAAAATGGTTCTCAGCGCGCCGACAACAACAAGGCCCTAAATCAGATGCAAGAGAAAGCATTGATTAGCTGGTTGGAATCACTAGATGCTGTTGAAATCTATCCACCGCCAACTATCATAAAAGCATCTGCAAACTGGCTTTTAGCTCGCTCTGGTGAAGATAAAACCGTCGGCCCAAACTGGGTATACCGCTTCATCAACAGGTTACCCCCCCCCCATTTCAACTTTTCAACTACAACACCCCAAACCCCATGGAAAAAGCACGAATTGATAGCGCAGATCTAGCTAATCTCACTATCTGGTTTCGTAATGTTTCTCAGGTGTTTGAGAAGCATGAAATCCAGCCAGGTGAGATCTATAATTGGGATGAAACTGGCTACCAAATTGGCCAGGGAAAGAAGCAAAAGGTGGTTTCAACGTGTACACACTCGGTAGTAGCTACTGGCGGTCATACTGAGAGTATTACTAGCATTTAATGTATCGCTGCCGATGGTTGGTCGATGCTACCATGGTTTTTACCAAAGGGGAAGAACCAGATGGAGTGGTTTACAGATACAACAATGTCTGATTTTCGCATTAAACCAACCCCTAGCGGCTATATCGATGATATCACTGCTTTTGAATGGCTTTGCTCTTTTCAAGAAGCTACAAAAACCCGGGTTAAAAAAGGCCGACCGCGTGTTTTATTCATGGATAATCACGTCTTTCATGCGACTATCGAATTCACTACTTTTTGCAATGAGCATTTCATCATCCCAATCTGGTTTTTACCGCATACAACACACTTCGCCCGGCCGCTAGATGGCGAGCCTTTTCAATGCTTAAAGCATTTTTTCCGTGCTAAAAACAATGAGATTGTTATGTACGGTGGAAGTGTTATACAAAAACGGGATTTTTTTCGGATCATTGGCGATATCCGCAGCAAGGCTTTTACACCGAGAATTATTAGATCTGCTTTTAAATCTCGGGGTATATGGCCTTTGAATCCAGAGCTTCTTCTCCAGCCTTTACAGGAGCTAATGGATAAAGATGCGGATGAACTATGCATTTTTTCTACACCATCCCCCCCCCCCCCCCCCAGAACTAGCTAGTTCACCGGTTACATCGCCACCACATACCATTGAGCGGGTTACTAAGCTTAATACTAAGCTTTTAACTGAGCTTAAAGAGAATTCGAACCGCTTCCGTAAGCATGTGCAGCGCTGTATGGATGGTAGTGCACTACTGGCTCAGCAGCTCGCTCTTACAAAGCGAGAATTAAGCAAGGTCCGCGCCGAAAAAACGAAGCGAGAAGCTTACAAAAACCGGAAAACGATGCTTGAAGCTAGTAATATAGCTCTCTCTCCTGCACATGCTAGCGGAGGATTAAACAGAGGTTGGAGAGCGATACAAAAAAGCTCATGCGGTTACAGGAAAAAATGCCAAGGCCTTACATGACGGCCAACAAGCTCAATTGGCGGAGGAAGAAGCTGAAAAAGCACGTATATATAGTTTATTGGCTGACAATGGTAGTGGTGGGAATTGGTATGTAGATACTATGGGGGAGCCGAGATATTGAGGTTTAAACATGGAAAAATGGTAAAAAAAATTCCTGAATGTGAAACAGACCCATCCCGAGAACGCGGGTGGGGCTGGGAAGACGATTACTCAACCTGTTCCTGTTCATCCCATGGGAGAAGAAATTATACCCCGTAATAACACTCTTATCTGCTGGAAGGTTGATACCTGTCATCTGTGACGTCTCAATAGAGCACGCTTGGGGGTGGGGGGGGAACGTCATACATCCTGCAGGCCAATCTATAATTCTCGACAAAGCAAGGCAAGTAATATGACTGCGATAAAAAGAGCTAGCCAGTAAAGCATCGTCCATAAATGAGGATAGATCATCAGTTGGTGTCCAAGCTGCCTAAGCTGCTGTCACGTCTAAGCTGGCCGAAAACGAGTGAAGGCGTGAGTGGATTCTGATAGTGGCACTGAATTGCGTCATATGAAGAGAATACCGATATCCATAGTAGAACTGTCCATGGTGGACCAACCTCACTCATCCTAGTGTTATACCGTTTATATTCGCTAGTTCGAGCACCGACGGACGCCTTGGTGCCTTTCAGCTGCCAAGTAACACCAAGTAAAGTATTGCTGACAAATCTCTTAGTCTTGGTATAACCAATCGAGATTAGGATTGCACCGACCTCATGGACGCTGAATCATTTGTACTGTATTTCGTGCTCGTATAGCCAGGCATAGTAACTAAAGAAGTGCTTTTGCAGATAAGAGGCTCAATATTTGCTGTAATATAACGATGTAGATGTATGTAGTGCGATAAAGTTCTATGTCCAGAACTATAGTCAAGTGAAATTAAGGATCTGTTTTTTTCAAAACAATCAGGAAATAGGCTTAGAAGCGGCCATTTTTTGAAGACCACGTAACAGAGCACTGGTTAATAAATTAGGAAATAATCGCCGAAGATTTATCGGATCTAAACCATATACCGAAAACTTGTAGCGTGGTACAAGCTTTTGGTCCATGCTACAATATATCATTCGGCTCTCAAAATATTATCCTCCCAAACGATGGAGGTTCGACCAGTTTGCTCATTTTCGATCTAAGAATCCTTGTCAGGTGTGTTCGCCGTTCATAATGTATCTATTTAATTAACTGACTGACCTGGTATCTCGGCCGACATTTGCTTGCATGCATGATGCGAAAGCCATCGCTGGTGGGTTGTTCCAGAACAGATTTGATAATACCCATGCTTTCAGGCTCGTAGCCCTCTTCTATGGATCTTCAGTTTATCTGCTTAATTGCTCCACCGGGAAAACGTGACGTCCTGACACTTACGCAACGACGTACCATTAACGTAGCGGACCTTTTGGCCTGCCTTGTATAGGGGCATGTTGAAGTCCGGCAGAATAAGAAGTTGTTAATGCAGATCATGGGTTGTAAAGGGAACTGAGGAAGCCATTTCTAATTTCCATTTTAACTCGGCAGGTAGCCGTCCGGTCATCTTTACGTCACTGAGCAGTTGATCTATTGTGTAAAGGCAAGGTGTCCTTTGGTATTAATTCCTGACTTTTGCCCTCAATCACGTATTTCAAAGACCCGTTAGGTCTGAATATTAGATTAGATTTTGTATTACCTAACGAGCATTCTGCATACCGTATTTCACAAGCGAGTGGGCCACACAAGCGAGCTAGATCTGGGAAGCAGATACTAGATGCAAAGGGAGTTGCAGAAGCACCTGCATCAATTATGCAGCCTGTGGAAGCAATTAATTGAAATACCTATACACGCGCGCCCCACCCCCCAATTGAGAAGGCCTTCGCCACCGTTGTAGCCAAGGACTAGGGCTTTACCAACATGTGGGCTATGTAAACTTAAGGGTCATAAGAGAGGAGGGGGTGCACATTTGAAATTAGTGGGTTGCGTAGGATGGTCAGCTCTCTTGTGGAATTATGTTACCCCTATTATAACCATTGCTATAAGCAATCTAGGAATAGGTACTAAGTATAATCCATCGGTAGCAGCCGAATAAATATCCTTACTATCCATGCCAGATTACCATCGACAAATGAGTGTTTAACGAAAGGTATAAGTCTACAAACGTAATAGTGGATACTTTAGTCCTAGGAAAAAGTCCTGGTAGTCAGGCAGAGGTTATTTTTAAGTACCTATAGTCCCAGACCTACTGGGGTCTATATTATTATTATTGACAACGATAGTGATATATAGACCTGGCTACGACCCTCCGCATGGGTCCCTACCCCGAACCCTCGAACCTCCCCTCAAGAGGGGAGGTTCCAACCTTCCGACCCTCAACCTACCCTGAGGGTCGTTGAGATTCACTATGCGGGCCCTCGGCGACCCTCAACAACCCGCATTTGCATAAATTTTAGACGCCTTACCTCTTTCGGTTGGATAAAATTGATGA
>JAHAQQ010000203.1:0-20752 GCA_019190355.1 Penicillium palitans
CACTTCTCTCACTTCTCTCACTTCTCTCACTTCTCTCACTTCTCTCACTTCTCTCACTTCTCTCACTTCTCTCACTTTGCTCTTCTCTCTCTCTCTCTCTCTCTCTCTCTGCTCTCTGCTCTCTGCTCCCTGCTCTCCCCCTGCCTCAGTTGCAATTGATGGTAACGTTGACGTGGCCAGTTGATTGGCATGTTTGTCGACTTTGGCTGAGTTCTCGTGTCACAGCATCGTTCTCGTCATTGGCTAATACCCATCGTCTTCCACACCTAACGATACTACATACAGGATAGGCCGAAAACAATGCCGCAGACGGTTGACAGACCAACAGAGGAAATATGTCCGTACATTGATTGCCATACCGCCATGGAGAGACGCAATTAAACCAAAAAAAATAACGAGATATAAGCTAGATAGAACAAAAATATAAAAACATACAACAGCATGTCTAAGGCCGTGGTCACCTAGCGCCCACGGTTCGGGCATAGGCTGCTCGCCGCTGTATTCAAGGCACTTAGCGTGGATATCCAAAATTCACTTGTCGCAGATACCGATGCAGTTTGGCAAATAACCCGGCCTCATACCGCGGTCAAGTCTAGCAAATCTGTGCTTGCGGAAACAGTAAATATTTTCTTAGTGTTTATATGCCCCTCCCTGTTGCGTCTCTATGGTTTCGATACCTCCACCCCTCTCCACCCCCCTCCTTCCTAGATGCTTTTGTTACTGTTTAGGCCGGAAACAAACCTAGTTAAGACGGTGGATAGTATTGGGGGATTCTAGGTGGTGAAACCCAGAAACAAGATCAAACTCACCTTATGGCACCGTCTGTCCGCCCAGGCAACTGTGCCCTCAAAGGATTGTAAGGTGATATTTCGTGGCAGATTTCGTTCATTTCTTGACAAGCGTGTGGCCAAAGTAAATACTTATTTACAGTTTGTCAATCTAGACCTTCAATGCCTTTATTCCAGCTTCTTCATGCCATCCTCCACTTGGATACTCGACTTCCAGCGTCTGTCTCTCGGTGATATTTCACTAAGCACTGGGGGTAGTCGAAGTGGCCCAGACTGGGTCGCCCTGGTAAAGAACGAGATTGCCATCATTCTGGATGACAAGGATGACATCCTTCTTAGGGGAGGTTTTGGAGGACCAGATATTTTCGCCATTGTCGGTGCTGCAAATAGCCTTATCAGCCAAAAAGAGCTCCTCTATAAAGTAAACCGCCGTATACAAGAAAGAATAGGATAGGGAGAGGGGGTAAACTTACTAGACGACCAGGTTTCCATCTGCCTGCATTTTGACTCCCTTCACGTCGGAGCGCTGCTCTTTGGTGTTTTGCCACTTTGGGCTGCCGTTCTGGTACACAACAATTTTGCCGTCTTGCTGCATTCTGAATTCGTACACGCCATTCTCACTCCACAGGCTGTTGCCCTTGAGCAACCACTCATCGTTACCAAGGGTGTTGTGACGGTGAGACATATTGAATAAGGCCTTGTGGATAGAAAGGGCAGTTTGATAAATTGGTTTGTCTGCGTGTGTTTGGGAACTCAATTGCTGATATATGATACTCTGAGGAATAAATTTATTTAGGAGGAGACATGACCTCCTTTATATATTGCGATTTTCTCTGCCAGGCTTCCTCTTCATCAGTCTAGATGAGGCAGCCCTGCATTGCAAATTTCACAAAGTGAGGCAGCCCATCAACTCCCTTGTTTCTTACGCATGACGCATCCTCGCCAGCCTTTCTTAATGTGGGTTACTACGGTCCAATCAAACAGTCAATTTCATCCTGTCTTCCAAGTTGACCCCGCGAGCTGAGGGGTCGATCTCGTCCTATCAGCCAGTTGCCAAATCTGAGCCCGTGTTGCTGCATTGCATTGCACTAAATGCGCTTGCTTTTACCCATAACATGGCTCAGTACTTGTTACTAAAGTCTGGGTTAAAGGGTAACATTTGTACATCACGCCAAGTCTGGAGAATTATGTGGTCAGAGATCTTGCTACTTGTATACAAATATCATATTTTCTTGGCCAAATATAACCCAAGCACTTAGGAACCTACTCCTTAGGCATTTGACATGAAAGTTGTATGAATTGGCCCAGTCTCCACACCTCAGCTATAATCCTCAGCTATAATGCAACAGCGCTGTGGCTATACGAGTGATTTTCAAAGGTTCAGCTCTCATATATCAAGCCACTCCGAAGGTGGAGCCCCCCCTTATGCATATAGTCTACTGGCCACTATGCCTAGATCGTACAATGATCGACAAGCTACAGCAACAGATGCGCGCCGGGCCGTCCTGAATAATGAGACACGCCAGTTGCAAGCGGGGAAAGTATGTACCCCGTTCTTCACAAGAAACCCAACCCCCGGGTATACTATACTAGCTGAATCTTCAAAAATGTACAGAATATATATATACATGAAGCCGGAGCCAGTAAAGTTTCTCTTAGGCTGCGGTGTTACCAAGCCGTAGTGGTCTAAAATATCATTGTCGACCCACTAATTCTAAAGACCTCCTATAATTCGGTGGCATCATATTCCGAAACAGCCAACTACGTTGGCGCATCAACTCTGCATAATATAATTCCAAGCTCGGCAGGTGATCAGCTTGAAACCTAGCAGATCCCATTTTATTTCGGTATGTGTTTATGGCAATGACTTGTGTAACTATATTATTGGAATAGCTTTTACTTCCTAGCTACTGCACTGCACAATGATGGTATAATGTATTGCGTATTTTTTTTCAGTGCATTAATGCCTCATATTGGACATCAAGAAGGAGTACGAATGCGAAATATTGCTTCTGCCGTATACATCGTGCAATTTGAGTTGATTTCCAGCCACTGTTGGCCAAAGGTCAAGGAAAGGGCTCAGTAAACATTTGAGATGTACTTAAGAAACAGGTGTAGCGTGATATAAGCAACGTAGCTTCTCATTATCCATTTGCTAATTATATGCTGCTGGGCAACCGAATGCATATTCTGGGAAGTGGCATGTACTCGGGCTCTGCCCTGTAGAAAGTGTTAGCACTTCGCGAGTCTGGATCCCATAGTGGTGCAGGTTTTGATTATGCTTGGTTTAAGAGTAGAATATTTGATTCTAGACTCACTCTAGGGCAACTTGAGCCATTGAGGCAACGCCTGGACTCTCTAGAACGTTTTATGCTACCACAGTAGGCCTTTCGTAAAGCCGCAGAAAAGATGAGAGCGGAACGATGGGGTTGTGGCTGGACGTCAAAGGTATGATTTCTACTGCACGATATATATGATATCAGCTAAGACAGATCAGCCGAGTCAGCTTACAATAGTTGACCTTCTATATCCGTACATCTCTTCCGATACGGCTTGCTCCATTTTCAATATATGTTTCGGTATCTTTTAGAAACAAAGCACAGATATCCGTCGTATAGTGGCACTTGATAAGGCCCACAAAGTTAATTTTAGTTCATTTGCACTATCATTTCTCGATAATAATTGCTAGTATATAGACAGTTCTGCTGAAGCACGGTCTTTCACCGAATCTCTTCTCTCTACCATTAGACCCCAGTGCTATCTTAGTATACGTATTATGATTTCAACCCAGGAGTCAACTATACCAACCACACTTTCTAGTCTCTGCTCTATCACTCTTATTTATCAATTTTCGTCCCTAGGGTGGCTTTGCGTATTGAACCACTATGTCGCGGGTGATGCGATAAGCGGAGATGTCTCGAGAGAATCTAGTACCCGTATAGAATATAACGGTGCTTCTAAGATATCGTTATTTGATAGAATAGTCCATCTTCGAGTGGGGGCCTATACGGTGATCGCGCCGGCCCGTAGGGTTCACCTAGTTCTCACCCTGTCTATAGCACATTCACCTTTCTCACCCCCGGTCACGCGACCGTGAAGCAGCGCTCACCCATTTCTCACCCGGGCGACACCCACCCGACTACTGGTCGCACATAAGCCATACACCGGTGAGTTAGTAGTGGGGTGGGCGACCACCACCGAATTTATATTCAATGACAAGTTTGATTCTCTTAGGTAGGCCTTCTTTTTTTTTTCACTGTAATTTGAATCCTAGGAGGATGTGTCAACCGGAAGAAGCTAGTACCAAAGAGCTGTGATCAAAACAACATCCCTATAAGAAAACTTCAGTACGGGAGGGAAAAGATGACCCTGACCCTCGGAGGGGCGGGTAGAGGGTCCAAGGTAATAGACCACCCGCAGGGTCAATCCCAGGTCTAGATACGGTATATAGCTGCCGTAATAGATATATATTCTTTAGATTTCCGAAGGCTTTAGATAAGTCAGTGAAGTCTAAGACTGCATATAAATGGATATATACATCGAACAGGCCTAGACTAAGATATTTGCCTTGGCAATCCACGGTCTCGAGTTCTGTTGGTGCGGGTGCGGATGATTTTTGGCCTAGATAGGTAGTTTTCCCATTCGTAGCGATAAGTGTCTGGTTTTCTATGATTGTGCCTAACGCGACATCGACAATATTGGCATTGGTGAATTTGTATCCCTTAGGTGCCGGGCGGGTCCACGGTTTGATATTGGAGCTAGGGAGGTTCTGTGCCATGATGAATTGATGCGATATAAGATATTGCGATATACTGTTCATTCAAGAGATCAAGAGGTTAAATATTCCTAAAAGAGGTGACATGATTAAGCATTACGGGGATCATCGGATCTAACTACATCGGCAAGTCAACAGGCAGATTGCCGTCTTTATCGGACCGACGACCAACTCCACACGGTAATCTTTTACCGAATTGATTGGAGATAAGGATCCTCTTTTATAGCTAAGGGGAAACCTAGGGATTGTCTCTGATATAAAACGTCCCCTTGTATATATTTAGTGAATGGTTGGTCTCCAATCGACCTGAAATCACTGCACTGAACCGCCTTTGTCAGGTATTTATCCCAATAGACAACTTCAGCAAGGATATCGCAAATAAGGAGTCAGATCGAATGACCGGTAAATTAGTCAAGCTCCGGGGCTCCTACACTGCCGAGGAAGAGAAAGCCGTTTTACGCAAGATTAACACAGTCATTCTGCCTTTAGTAAGTGGTTCTCGTCCTTCATTCCAGCCATACACTAGCTAATAGGCAAACCTAGATATGCTTCATCTTTTTCCTCCAATATCTTAACAAGTAGAGTCTGAGTTATACTAGCGTTTTCGGCTTGATCGAAGATCTCAACATAACCAGCTCGCAATACTCATAATCAAGCTCCATTTTCCACGTTGGGCAACTAGTTTCTGAGTACCCCTTTATTTATCTAATGAGTCGACTTCCATCAAACAAATTCGTCGGAACCACCGTGTGAGTTTTCATCCGGTCTTCGTGTCATATCATTTCATATGCTAACAGCGTTTACTTATACAGAATTGTCTAGGGCATCATCTAGATATGTCTAGCTGCACCTCAAACCTTTGGCGGATTCGCTGCTGTACGTTTTCTTCTCGGATTCAGCGAAGGTACTATCTCCCCAGCATTTATAACAATAACGAGTATATAGTACCGCAAGCAAGAAAATAATGCCCGCACCGCGTTGTAGGTTTCAATAAATAGACTAGCTCAAGTACTAGGCTGTTGTCTGGTATACGGGATTAGCAAAAACACATCACTCACGATAGCCCTCTGGCACGTATTATTCATTATTCATGGTGGGATAACTCTTGCAGCCGGGGTGGCATTATTTTTATTTCTGATGCCGAATGGGCCCAAGGATGCATGATTTCTCAACGCTCGGGGGAGACAGGTGCTATCTCTACGCATAGCGCAGGATCGGGACGGTGGTGACAAAAATCTTTCTCGGTGGTCTAATTAAAAGAGCCTATTAAGGACCCTTAGGCGTGGATTCTATTTTGGTTTGGTGTTATGTCCGTGCTGACTTTTGCTTCACTTGGCAACTCGTCCTCGGCGGATTTCAGAAGTCATTGAAATTTGAGACGGCAAGGTACGATAATCAATGTCGGGAGGTTGTCGACATCTGAACGGGTAAACAGCTCACATGTCTGCATGTCATCTGGCAGTATTGTGGACGCATGCCTAGGCCGCCCTACGCCCTACTGAGGAGCGGTCCGAAAAGCTAGAATTCACCTTGGAAGCCCACTCAACTCTTTTCTCTTTTCTCTTTTTTTCCTCTCCCAACTTCATCAGCAGAGATATTCAGCTCATCCATTTGTTTTCTTTCAGATCAGAATGTCCACTTACAAGCCCCGCGAGTTTGCAAGTCCCGCCTCTTCGGGCCCGCCAAGCCCGCGGAAGAGGCGTCGGCTTCTGAGGGAGTCAGAGGACAATGAAGGTGAAATGAGGCTGGAGGAGTTCCTTTATCGCACAGACCCCTTTCGGAGCAACACATTCCACGGACATGACAACTCAGAAATGAAGACCGAATTTCTCACTGCAGAAGAAAATCCAACACGACATCTTCGGCCTGAGATCGACGCAATCCTCAGTCAACACCGGATACCCACAGAATCTTTCCACCACACCCTGAAAGCACGAGTTACAGGCAGCTATTTTTTTTTGCTGCGCGTTACGGTGTCAGGTGATGGGTCAACCTTCATCCGCTTAGGGCCTATCAAAGACAGCCTTGTCAAGCTGCTTCATAAGAATTCCCTTACGAATGTGCACGTCGAGGTTCTCAACGGAGACCACTTCTCTCCACCTCATCTGTATCCCATTGCCTCAACAAGTGCAGTGGTTTCCGCCTTTCACACGCTCAAGCACAGTATTGTGGAAACGATGAGTTCTGCAGTGGGCGAGAACTGGCAAATGATTTGCCCGTTCAACGTCGGTGGCCCTGACATTCGCTCGGCGCGACCTGGAATTGTGATTTTCGTCCAGCCACTACTCATGGCCAACTGGTACGAAATCCGGGCCCGGATCATCGGACAACTTTCATTGAAGGTGTCAGCTCTGCTTGTTGACGTGGAGTTTCTGCCGGGAACCCTTAATCTCCTGAAACATGATCCTTCCATCTCTTTCAGAGATCGGTTTGATGACAGAGATTGGGTGGCGATGGGTGATTCAATTGGAATCAGCGGTGATCAGAATGCTGGAACTCTGGGCGGTTTTGTTGAACTAAGATATGACGACCGGGCCCATTTTGGGTTTCTAACTAACTACCATGTTGTGAGACCAACAGCACACACTCCCTTCCGCGATGAGGTTGATCGCACTGGAATTTCCGCCAATTTCCCCCCTGACGACCAAAATGCAACCATCATCGAGTCTATCGCCCAGAAGGACCGAGACCGTACACTCGCGGATATTCAGCACCACAGAGAAAGCCTCGCATCCCAGAAGGCTCGGATCGAAGAGACCATTGAGCTGCGGCTTCTCGCCGGAGAAGAACCCAGAGAAGCCTCTCGGCAGCGGCTCCAGGACCTCGACGTCGCCGACGCTAGTCTGATCCAGACACAAAATGTTGTGAAGTCTATGCCATACGTTCTCGGCAAAGTCAGATTTGCATCAGGACTATTGGTCCATGGCAAACGGTTCCTTGATTGGGCATTCGTCGAGCTTACAACCGAAGCCCAGCAACGGTACTTCCGCCCGAACGTAGTACCTGACATCCCGCGGAGGCAGAGGCCCACGTCGGCTAATCTCCTATCGGGTGGATCTGCAACCTTTCTTCCCCGGCCTAACAGCTCTATCACACAGTTTGGTGAACTACAGACTGATGAGTACTACTTCAAGAAAGGTCGTACCACGGAGGTGACTGGGGGCATCTGTAATGGTTCGAAAAGCGTCTGTCAGTGGAAAGGGCCACGATATGAAATCGATGGCGCTGAAATATCAATGGCAACCCATATCACCGAAGAATATGTTATCACGGGTGTGGATGGCGATTTCCTGGAGGATGGCGATTCTGGTAGCTTCGTGATCTCTGCCGACAGAGATGTTGCAGGAATACTATTTGCTGATGTGATCCACGAGGGAAACCGCATCGGAGTAGCTTTGAATATGTCAGATGTCGTCGAGTCGATGAAGCTCAGGTTGAATCACACCCTTTCTCTGCATCTTCCTTGATGGTTCTTTGCTTTTTCTGTCAGGGTATGCTGATAACTCCGCTGTACTCCATTGACAGCATTTGCTGACTTCTCGCCATGTGCCTTTAATTTTGACTATTGCTGGCCTGTATTCTTATCATTATGGCTCTGCCATCCCCTTTCCTCTGTCGTCTTTTGAAATCCATAACATTTCGCTTAGTCTTTTACGCAATCTACTCTATCAGTGTCAATATATCAACTGTTAGCCCTCTAATATTCTCGAATGTATCAATAGATAATGGCAAATAATAAAACAAGGATTATATCAAGGACCGGCGAAGGAGCCGATGGATAGGAATCAGGGAATAAACATGCCATTCCTTCGACAGTAGCGCATATGCAATGGTGGCGCAGTTTCCCCACTACAATAGTTATATTTTTCTGGTATTATAGATATTAGCTTATAGTAGTAGATAGTATTACTCCTGGGACAAAATCCAAAAGGCATGCAACGTGTTTTTGCTGTGGCATACAGATGGTCAGATCGCCCCAGCGGATGGAACTTCGGGGGCCCCCCTCTGTTTAGGTCGCCCGTCGGATACGACCGCCCTAGCAGTGGTGTTTCAGAATTTCCAGCAGCTCTGTCTCCTTGCCAATGTGACTGAGAACACGAATACCAGATGACACACCAGATCCAAATGGAACAGGGAGTGGACTCTAATCAACGCAGGGTTCATTCTCCCACCGGAGATCAGGGATTCGGCAATTCTCACCCGCGAAGTACTAAGCAGTACCATCCCATTCAATACCCTACCGGTGGGGAACCGAGGATCAATAAAACACGAGCATAAGCGACGTGTGTTTTCCTCGATTGAGTGAGTAGTCTAAACCAGCACCCTCTTTTATATCTTTTACCGTTTAATGTCGAGGGACGAGAGAGGGCTTTGAGTGCGTATTTGACTTTGATGAAATCAATGTTATTGCTACAATTCTCAAGTTTCTGCTCCAAAATCTGACGGCCGTCAACTCTCGACAGGGATTAGAATTAGGTGCGACGCCTACACGGGCCGGGGTCCGGGCTACAACATTTGAATATGAGTGCAACCCGTTACACTTTTACGGGTTATGTCAAAGCCTAGACAGTAACTTATATATCTTGAATAATGATGGGTTTAGATTTTCCCAAGCAAAGTTGTAAATAAGAGATAAACTAGAACACAGCTGATGGAATGATAGGGGGAATATCCGTCTGTAGAGCAGCTAGTAAGGAGCAAGGTGGCTTGACTAGTGAGATGGGCAGACAGACATCGCAAACAACGGAAATTTAGGGGGTAGCCATGCAAAAGTTGCAAATTTTCACCATAGAGGGTGATATTTTACGATACAAACATGTCAGCAGATAAATAAACAACGACCCGAAAAATACGGTTGCAATCAAAGCGGAAAGTGGGCCCTAGACCGTTGTCATGAGAAACGAGCTGCGGCTTCGAAAATGATGAAATGCATCTTCCCTCGAATGTGTTCTGCTAACCGATCAATCACATCGCGTTGAACGAATACCCACTGAGTGGCCTTTCTCCCAGACAGCAATCGCATCACGTTGTCCTCAGTGATATGACTTTGGATGTGTTCTCTGCGGATGCGGACTACCTGTGTGCTGAGGGTAGAACAGATGGGGCCCCTGACAATATCAGCTTGCCCAGGTCGCCAGAGGTGGTCGAATTTCGGGTGAGGGGTAGCCTGTCTGCTGCAGGTCCAGATGTACTCTTTCCAGTTGGGAGAATACCATAGATTCTCCATTCGGAGGCTGTTAATGAATGGTCGCGGAACCTGAATGTGAATAATGCAGGTATCGGCTGCAGGGCTTCTCCTTTCTGCAAATTTGCGGTACTCTTCAGCCGTTTCAATTTCGGGGGTCCAGTATTGCGCATTAAAATCGAAATTGAAGTCTCCGCCGGGGTATGTGCTGAGTGGTCTTAGGTTGACTGTTCCATCACTTTCAATGATATCACCCGCTGGCCGTAATTCATTATATGCCTTGCCCTTGTATAAAGAAATGTGATCGGCGAGGATATTGGCATCAGGCTGAACTATCACATATGTGTCTGGGAACTGGAAATCTTGGGGTGTCATGTTGATCGTTGCGGTCACGGGTTGCTGCTCAGATGGGTCTTGGTCTTCTCGGCTCGGCTTATGCCTGGGCCGCTTATGTTTCTTTTTATGAGCTATGCGCTTGTTTGCATGACTTCGTAGTAGTTGCTGTTGGCGAAGAAGAGCGGCATAGTTGATTTCAACGGTATCTTGTGCCCAGGAAGTGAGGGTCTGGGTACCGAAGATGTGTGAGAATCTCGGGTCCGTGATTGCTTCTTGAATTTGGCGAGTAAGACCAACATCAGCGAGCGCCTCCTGATGGCTCATGTTATCGTATTGTCGTCGGCTAAGAGAGGCGAGATGTGCAGTGACATATGCCATTAGGTCATCAGGATTTTGGCTTGGACTTGGGCGGCCGCAATATCGGTCATAGATCAGTCTGGCAACATCCGGTACGAACCCAATATACTCAAGCACCTCAACACTTTCTTCTGCCACTGGGATGTTGAAGGTTCGGATGACATTGGGCTGGAAACCATGGGTGGCAACAGACGCAGAAGACGACGACGACGAGGTGGATGAGCTTGACACAGATCTTGGTGCACTGAATGCAGCGGAAACTTTTCTTTTACCACTGGCGTTTGTGGATGTATTCGGCTGAGGCTCGGGAAGGAGGATTGCGGCCTCTTCAAGGCATCGTATCTGTTCTAGTGTGAAAACACCAGGACCGGATGGGAGATCTGGATGATGTTCGGGAATGGCTTGGAGGGACATGGTGGGTAAGTTTGAAGAAGATAAATCGAATATAATGAGATTCAAAGAAGTGAGACTGAAACTTGGAATGAATGAAGAAGAAGACTAGGATGCAAGGTTCAATGTTATCCTTTAAATATAGAAATAAAGTTGCAGAAAATTCCTGATTAGGCTTAGTAGGTAAAAAAACACTTTGAGGAGACCAACTGGAAAAATTACTGAAAATACTGCCGGCCGACTAGTATTCTTGTTTTTTTGCTACATCTACAGGGGATAAATACCCTACTATTTCATAGATTATTCATCTCTCTCTCTCCTTCTAAGTTAGTGCATAATTAATTTCGACGATACAACTTGGGTCCTAATTTGCACGAACATCAAATCAAAACAGTGTAATCCAACAGCATCGACCTGGCAAACATAGGAAATATAACAAGATAACTAGCTGGTGTCTTGTCAGTTCTAGAGACTTTTATCCAGGTCTGCGATATGAAGCCGGAACACTAAGGGGCAGCGAATAGAATACGGCCTTTTGGTTGTCTCGTCAAGTCTGAATAGGTCAACAAACCGGGATGCCACGTCTTCGCTTCAATAGATAAGCTCTTCTGATTTTCTCGATTACCATAACTCGATTGAAGGCTTTTAAGTCCTACGACAGAAAGAAGCATGGTCGGACAAGCTAGGGCCAGGGGGCAAAATGATGCCTATAAGTCAGAGTGGAATGACACAGACTGAAAACTGGTACGCGAGGCTCTCGATTATCGTGGCATGACGGATAATATATAGTCACATTAGCCACAGGCCCCTGCAAATTCTCGCGCTCCCACTGGTAAAATTGCGAGAGTCACTTATATCTTTCTATTTAGGCCTCGGCTATATATAACAAACTCAGAGCTTAGGATTATGTAGGAAACGGTCCTGTAACTCTCACCGAATAGGAGATCTTGAATATCGACACCAGGTTGTCGGTTTTCTTTATAGTATCAGACAATCTGCATAATAGTTAGGCTTTTGCTCTTGCTAAGGGGCTGAGAAGAGACAGACCTAGGATACTAAAGGCTGCTGAACTTATAAGCAGACTTTATGAGACCTTGAGTAGAAATGCTTGAAACTTGGATATATTCACTCTAGGAGGGATTAGTGTTTCTTTTATATACTTTGACTCTTAGCGTTAGTACTTACGGCTCTCGCGAGTGGGTACTAGCACTTAAGCTCCTAGGATCTATATTATCTCACTAATCATATCGTGGTAGCACGAAATATCTGAGAGCTCCTAGGAAGTCCTATCAGACTTTAGCTAGAATAAGGTATTTTCTGATTGCTAGTTAGAATATGTTAGGCAAATGAGGGGCCGCAAATTTCGTTATAGGCGGCTAGATCATACAGTAGGCATGATCGATAGGTCTAGAATATTTTTACGGATATCTATCGCTAACTAGAGCTGAAGTCGTATTCCTAGGAGTAAGCGGTAGGGAGTAAGAGCGATAGTCCGTTAAAAAATCAATAAAAAGAAATCAGAATAAAACACCGAACTGGATTTACAAACCATCCAACTAGAGTTTTCTGAGATATTCCTAGATATTGTAGAACTAAAAACGGAGGGTTGGGTATTTTCCGCAACTATATAGAGCTCGGCGAGGTTGAATAGTGGTATAGGCGCAGAATAGTAAAGCCAATAATGTGGCCCCACTGTGCATTTGCCTTCTAGATGGAGGCACATACCTCTCTTACCCCAGTCTCAAGACTTCTCACCTATATCACCCGTACTCACCCTAGAGTGCCGCTTAGATGCTAGGGCCAAATATTGACTGTGCAGAATAATGGGCTTAAGTACGGCTGAGCGGACAGGAAGCCCTGTTTTCTATACCCTATGGTCGTATGTATCAGATTATGTGTGCAAGTGAACTATAGAATGCTAGGGGTTAGGTGTTCGTAGGAGATTGGGATAGTGGTTGGACTACGTGGCTAAATAGCAAATTTTGTACAGACAAATAATAATCAAGCACAAGAGAAAATATTATTGATTGCAAAAAAAAAAAAAAAGGTTCAGTTGCCCTTTCGATTGGCCCGATCTCTGGTGCATCTCTGAGAAATCATCCACTCCATCCAAGCCTGTTGCAGTAACGCCATATCAACACCCGCCAAATGAGGCCCGATTGGTCCAAGGGTCAGACCCTATCTCTGTAGGCCACGAAACTTTCGTTTGTTCTTCGCGCCCTCCGCCGGGGCTTGCGGCTGTTCAGGCCATCCGCATGATGCTGCGGCGACTGAGCTTGTGCCTTGGCTCTAGTGAGGGTTCTGCGAGGGTGTATATCTAGCACACATGATCACATGGCCAGAAAAAGAAAATTGAAAACACCGGAAACATTCCCTAGATAGGGGGTGGTTGCATATTTTTTAGTGCTTCCCCTATTGCCTGGAATGTGGTAATCTGCCGTTCCTGTTCTTCCTGAGGTAGAGCAGCAAAAGCACTTGTTTCTTCGTCCCATTTCCTCACACAGTCCACATCCCAATTGCACCTCTCAACCTGTCCAAAGATGGGGTGATAGAATCGTGGGTGGCGGTCTGGCCACGCGGAGGCATGGTAATGGTGCTTGACCAACGCGGTGCGCGAATTATGGGTGCCCGAATCCGAGTGACCTTGCCCAGCGGCGAACGCTTCAACCGTGAGAACCAGAAACCCCCCGACAAGTTTGGACTCCGGTATGTCATGAAACATATTCCATGTAACTTGCTTGCCCGTTGCACGGCTCATTTCAGATAGTATTGCGCTTGTGAAGGCAGAAGGCCCGGTGCCTGTGATCACATCATCGAAGTCCAGCTGAAGCTCTGAGATTGGTCTTCCTTGCTCGATGGAGAGCTGATTGAGCCATTCGAGAATATTCTCTACTAGTCGCATCATCACAGGCTGTCGGGGCTTGCACATGAATGTCCACTGACAGAAGGATTGAGATTTTTGACCTAGTATAGGATGGTCGCGGAAGTGTGGCTCATCGATTTCGACACCAATAACCATGTTGATCTCGTTCTCATCGTGGCTGTTTGGGATGAATCGCTCAACGGGTCTCAATGCCTCCACGTCTATATCAGCATAGACACCACCCTCTATGTACAAAACAAGATATCGAAGTAGGTCGGCTTTGATGATCGGGGCCGTTAAAGATCGGTATGTTCTAACAATATCGGGTCGATTCATCCCGAGGGGTCCGAAGTTCGCTTCGACATAGTCGAGGTCATTCTGGTCGGTCAGAACCTCGTACCTATACCCTGGGTTTTTAGAGATCCAGCTGCGCGCTACTTCGATATCACGCCCGTCGAATTCCAATGGATTCACTTTCCAGATCTGCCAGATTTTCCTGGGAAATTGTCCGCCAATATTGCCCGTCAGCTGAGTAGAGTACGATTGATTCTTGACAAAGTCGTGCGACGTTCTGGTGACGCAAAAGTAGATGAACAGACACAAAGCCACTAGGCCCCCATGTGTGAATCTGCGTGCCTTCTTCGGAAAGAGACTGGGCACTGCGAAATTCTTCTCCAGCATGACTGGACCTTTGATGTGGTTTAATTCAATGACCTGTGTGGGACAAGCATCAAAGTCGAGAAACGAGGAAGATTGTTAGTACAGGAAGGTAGGGCCTTATTTCACTGATGACACGGATAAGTAGATTACATACAGTACATGTCATTGTAATTAACATGTGGTATTCATTCAATACACTCGCTAACGCAATAGTACCTGTCGCTGGCACAGAAATGGTCAAGGGTTGAAGCTTAACTAATTACATTCGGGCGGCGGGGCCAATAGTATAGACCAGTTGGGCGCAGTTATGGGTTTAGTTCAAAACGCCATTTAGACTTTTGTACTCACATACAACCCCAAAGCTTGTGACAATGCAGGGGTGAGATGGTGGCTGCACGGAGTCATATCGGGTCATATCCCCGGGGTCTGTGGGGGAAAAGAGGGGGAAATTCGACCCGCAGGTTTTTATGGGCCTCGGCACTGGATACTGGGGTTCACTAAGGACTAGTACTCACGGTATCCACTAGATTCACGTGTTACAGAGCTGTACTGACAGCTGTGTAATTCTCAAATGAAATTGGGTTTTCTATTGATCTTTTCTTCAAAAGTTCAAAGGACTCTCTGAACCTCAATCCACTCGCCCAATGCCTATGCTACACCCCTCAATCGAGAAGTCTTCACCTCAGTTGTTGAAGTCAAGCTCAGAGCGAGCCCTCGAGAATGGACAGTGGAAACCACACCCTGCCCATATGACACACTCTCGGCATGGGATGTCACTCCCATCTTGTATGGTTCCCTTCCTGCCCACATTCCTTACTGGGCGGACAAATAACGACAACAACACGAATGAAAAGCAACGGTTACCTAGCAGGCCCACCGCATACCTAGATGGATTGCGAGGTTTTGCTGCTCTACTGGTCTACTGGGGACATCATCAAATTTGGGCCCACGATGGCGGAGGGGTGGGAAATGCCTTCGAGTTGGCCTACGGTTACGACAACAAGTACTATTTCGCATGCCTTCCTGGTATTCGAACATTTTTTTCGGGGGGGCATTTTGCCGTCAGTGTCTTTTTCGTGCTCTCCGGGTACGTTCTTTCAATGAGGCCACTGGTAATGATCCAGGATGGCGATTACGCTGGACTAGGTAAATCCCTTTCCTCAGCCGTATTTCGCCGATGGTTTCGTTTATATATTCCTGTCATTTGCACAACATTATGCTACATGACATTTTTGCACTTGTTCAATATCGCCGCTATCCCAGAGGTTCAAGGAAGCTACCGTGCGGAGCTCTGGAATTGGTACGCCGAGTTCAAGAATTTCAGTTTCCCTCTCCGAACAGGTGGCGAGCCCTGGTTCACATACAATTTCCATGCTTGGTCTATACCCGTCGAACATCGAGGTTCTCTGGCTGTCTATACCGCCGTTCTCGCCTTTTCAAGATTTCGCCGCAATGCCCGGCTTCTAAGCGAAGTCGCGTTGGTTGTGTACTTTTTGTACATTGCAGATGGAGCACACTATGCTATGTTTATTGCCGGCATGCTTCTAAAAGATCTCGACCTCCTCGCAATACGAAATGACTTGCCCCGCTTCTTTTCCAGACTGGCTCCCTTCAAGACAGTCATCATGACTGTTCTCTTCTATGCAAGCCTTTATCTTGGAGGCGTCCCCTCACATACGGATAATTTGCAACAATTGCGTGACTCATCAGGGTGGTACCTCTTATCCTTCCTAAAGCCACAGGCAGTGTTCGATTACAAGTGGTTCTACCTGTTCTGGGCCGCGGTCTTTCTCGTCGTATGCACATCTCACCTTCAGTGGCTCAAGACATTCTTTACCACTCCATTCAACCTGTACTTGGGTCGTATTTCGTTTGCATTCTATCTGGTTCACGGACCGGTTCTGTGGACTTTGGGGGACAGGCTCTATGCTGCAGTGGGGTTTGTACGCGATTCACACCCTCAGGATTGTCCCTGGTGGATTAATCGCCTCCCCCTGCCTAATGTTGGTCCCCTTGGGCTTGAAGTCAACTTTCTTGCCGCGAATCTGGTTCTGTTGCCCTTGACTATCTGGCTGGCAGAGATCACGACTAGACTAGTTGATGAGCCGGCGGTGAAGTTCTCTCAGTGGATCTATCAAAGGGCGCTGGTTGACAACCCCTGACTGACAATCCTCCGCATGTGTCCATGAACTGCGTGGTTTCTTTTCAGTATTCAATGCAAAGCGTTCTTTTAAATATTACATTGCTGTGTAATAACCGTCTTGTAACCGGAAACGAAAGTTACGACTAGCCCGGACCCCGGAGTTTAGGATACCAGTGGATCATAAATTCTTGTAATGGCATCCACGAGATTCGCTATTGAAATCTCCCTGCTGAAGGTAGTTTTCCTACAGTTTTGCAAAGATATCTGGGTCACACTGAGATGTTTCGTAATCATGGTAATGATTTTTAAGAGTTGTGGACGATCGTCTCACCCCTCAATCCAGTGCCGTGTCAGTCAAAGCCCCCCCTTTAGTCAGGGTCAACGACCAATCTTGGCAAGCCTTTCTCTAAAATAAGAATTATAACTTATAACCTCCTAATGTTACGTCCCGTCTACACTCGCTAAACTGAACATGGCCAAAAAAATAGCCACACACCTGATACTTATTGCAGGGCTATTGTCCGCGGTGATCCTGCTCGCCAAATTTCAATCCAACCATCTCGGCTTGCAATCGAGATTTTTGTTTACGGGGTTTTCTTCGGGTGGTCCATATAGGCAATCACACATCGATGCCGGACAATCCGGCATAGCTTGTTCAGGCGTCCATGGCAGCAAAGTTTTGTCTCACTGCCAGGATGGACAAGTTAAGGACGAAGACCGAAGATATCCTGCATCCGACAAAGAAATGTCTCAGACGCACCACATAATATACTCGGTATCGACTCCTGATCGAATGTATTTTAAGATCGACTTCGGAACAAGATCCGTCATAAATCCCAGCATAATCCCCCATCCCGAGCTGCTTGACACGTGGATCATCACTGCGCAACTTTACAAGCCCCAATCCGCCCCAGCTGCCTCAGTCTGGTTCGCCGAACTCGTCTGCAATGCCGCATTTTCGGAGGACAAGCGAGTCTTGAGCTGCCTAGAGCCACCACTGCAATTGCCCATCCCAGCGACCTTTGGTGACTCCAACAAGTGTGTCGGTGACTTTTCGTACTTTAGTCTCAACGTTGGGCCTCATGATGCAAGGGTGTTCTACGGGCCCGAGATTCCGTACACCATTTACGGCTCCAATTCCGTCTTTACATGCTTCGGACAATGGATATCCGACTTCCGAATCTTGGTGGATTGGGGGATAGACACCATAAATGAGCACGAATTCCGACAATATCGTGAGCTGCAACGTCCAATGCCATGGGGTGCTATTGAGAAGAATTGGTTCCTCTTCTGGGATGACTTGGGACAAATGTTCCTACACCATGAAATTGCACCAGCGCGTGTGTTTTCGAAACTCGAGCTTGATGGCTCTGTGGGACCAAATTTGGCACCGACAACCTCTGGTTCTGACAAGGAATGTCTCAAGAGATTCTTGCCTGAGACGGGAAAGATTCATCAAGCGACAAATTCGCTAGCTATCACTCTATGTGCACGATCTGACCAATCTTGCCAACCCGATGCGACCAATACCTTTGTGCTCTTCATCATCCAACAAAAGACCATGCAAGGTCTTCATCCCGTATATGAGCCCTATGTGGTGCTGATGCGGCGTTCGATGCCATTCCAGATTCATGCGGTCTCGTCAAAACCAATCTGGATCTTTGGTCGCAGCATTAGAGCAGAGAAGTCAGATGGAAATTCTTCT
This sequence comes from Penicillium palitans, assembly GCA_019190355.1. Taxonomy (NCBI): domain Eukaryota; kingdom Fungi; phylum Ascomycota; class Eurotiomycetes; order Eurotiales; family Aspergillaceae; genus Penicillium; species Penicillium palitans. The sequence continues at coordinate 18,203 of JAHAQQ010000203.1, forward strand.
ACAGAGTTACCGGAAGATACCTCTGAGATGCTCTACATGACCAGCATCAGCTGGAAAAGTCATGGCCAAAAGTACCATGGGTTCATTGATGACACACTGTTCTTAGCTTTTGGCAGGGAGGATTCAGACGCTGGTGGTATCGACATCACTGCGGGGGACCTTGTAACAGAGCTAGGCATGTGCGCCGGATTTTGATTTAATTCTCTAATACTGTATAACATTTATCTTTGCATGTTTCGTTCTCAATGAGCCTAAAGGTAGACACCACTTCTAAGATACGTAGTACGCAGGCACGTTCGGGGGTCGGCGGAAGAATTTAATTTAGGTAGATGTGTATTGTACTGTAAATACTACAAATTAAACGAAGAAAACGAAAACAAGCATCTCTTTCAGGGCCCTGCCTTTATTTTGCGTGAATCTTGGTCGGTGGTGGCGTTGTTGGGCGTTGTTGGCGTTGTCTAGTGTACTGAGAGTTGGGGCAAAACTCTGGTCATATTTTCACATGTTTTGCTAATTCTAAGACATTCATTGACCGAGGTTCTCAAAGTTCTCAAAGTTCTCAAATCTCCGGACCATAGCGTATCCCCGGCGTATTCCCCCGCGTATCCGATGATGCCAGAAACTCTAATTGGTTAGGGTTTGTGGGGGTTTGGATGGGCCAATTGAGTTTGGGGAAAACTCAGGGCCAGAACGCCTCTCCGGCCGTTCGATCTTATTTCGACTAGAGATCCGTTGGATGGGCCTCATTCCGTCGCATCTGGCTAGATTGGTCCTCTCGGGGAAATCAGCTGCCATCAGGAAATTACAATCAAGTAGTTTCTCCACACACGGCACTACCTAGGTAGTCTATTGGCTTCGGACGAAGGATTTATTTCTCTTTTCCTTCCATTCTTTTTTTCATTTTTTCCTATGTTGGCTGTTGCCGACGTTACATCCAATTTCCCCCGCACTCGGTTGTAGGAGGCCGGCATACCGGGATCCTTGTATGATGGTGTATTGATGTGCATCACAGACCCACCCGTTTGGTATTTTTTATATAGTCACCCGAAACCTGGAGATCTGGAGATGGTCCCACTTGAGACTATGAATATATCTAGTGAAAAAATGCGCCTTGGAATTCAACCTCCCGCCATTCGATGTTTGGACACTCTATCGTAGAATAAGAGAGCTATTAAAATGAGCGTGGCTTGAGATGGCTTAGCAGAGACAATAAAAAATAGACGGAGGTACCAGCGCGAAATTAAGTATAGTAGATAGCAGCCAAAAAAAACCATTCCGTTGTCTCTCCACGCAACTCTTCAAACAAAGAAGATCATGCTGGCCAACAGGATAGCACTACCAACCATCTGAGCAGCTCCGGGCGCAATACTAGAGGCACCGTTGAACTGGGAGGTGCTCTGAGCCGAAGCTGCGCTGAACGTGGACGAAGTCTTGAAGCCTGTCCCGAAGCTACTGACCGTGGTAGAATTGGAGCTCGTCGCTGTAGTTGGGATAACTCCTGTGGAAGTCGTTGTGGGAGCAGATGTGTCCATCGCGGGGATAGAGACCGGATGGCCAACACCGGAACACAAGGAGTCAACGAGGCTGGATACGGCTATAGGGCCTAGTTAGAACGAGTCATGCGAAATGGAATGTGGCTTCTCATACCTTGTCGGTCCGCGACATCACAGGCTTTATTGACGCAGGGCACAATCTCCGCTGCGAGGCCAGGCTTTTGGCAATGGCACGCAAAATCCGTAAGCTCAGAGCAGCCGTCTCCGCTAAGGGTCGAAGTGAAACAGGTAAGCTGGAAGACAAAGAAAAAGCAAGCACGGGTTAGCTAGAAACGAGGCATTAAGCAGGGATATTGAGCGGGTATGCATACAGAGCATTGTGGGATATTGGATAGTTGAGCTCTAGCGATGGCACCAGCAGCGAGCACAACAATACCAGTAGTAAGGCGCATTTTGACGAAGGTGTAGAGCCTGGAGTCGGTCTGGCGTGGAGGACAATTAACGCGACTAGAACAACGAAGTCTGAATGTATGCACGAGACTAGTTTTATATGATTTTCAATCCAGGCTCTATCTCAGGCTAGCGGGATATACCGGTTATTAGAACATCACTCATGTCACATTATTGGTCACATAAGAGTCATCTTGATTTCTCTCCCAAAAGTACTTCGTACAGTGGGCTCGGTTATCTTCCTCCGCTAGTATTTTGACTAGTGTAAACCCTGTTCCTTTTGGTCCTGCAATAATCCGAACGAATGAAATACAACCACCAAACGAGGCGGAGTCGTAAAGCTTACACGAAGATGGTTTAGTGTGGACCGTGGGCTAGGGCACGGAGTCATTGAGTTTTGGTAGCTACACCGGACTCAATGACGTTACTTGCACATGTCTTTAATTAAACATCGTGGAGCGAGGTTGGGGTACGGGGTATCCAAGGGACATTCACTAGAATTAGTACTCTAACCGATAGGTGCTAGGTATTTGTTGGATACCTTATGCCTAAGGCATCACCATGTGATAGTTAGAACCCAGTAGTAGATAGTCTGCCTGCTCTCTCT
>JAHAQQ010000204.1:0-20692 GCA_019190355.1 Penicillium palitans
ATATAGTTTACTATAGAGTAGCTATCTAAGGATTTCTTAGATAGTACCGGTAAAATATATATAGCTCTTCTTCACACTACAGTATATGTTTTGCATATACTACTTATTTATATAATATAGTACTATAATGCTAACAATTATAATTCTTAAAGATAGTATCGAAGCCTTCCTATAACGCGTAGATAATATAATATATAAAGTAGAGACTCTTATTTATAGAGCGGAGATTATAGATAATATTAGATAGGAAGTTATTAAATTCTATAAGATATAATAATTAGATTTTAGTAGTACTAATATATATATTATAGCGTACTAGACCTAATATAACTAGCTTAGTCTCTATAAAGTTAAACCCTATATTTTTAGAGCTATATTTATTATACTATATAATCTTAAAGAAGAGCTTAACTTAGTTAAATTTATATCCTAGGTAATAAAGGATACTATTCTTAATAGTATTATAAAGAACGTTTTTAATAGTTTATATAAGAAGCTTATTATTAAAGTATATAATATATCTATATTATCTTTACCTATACCTTCTTTAGTAGATACTACCTATAAAAATAATAATAATTAATATAAAAGTAAGGGATATAGATATAATAGTAAGGGCTATAGTAGAGGATCCTATAGTTTATAGTTAAATAATAAAATAGACTTAAATTAAAAGGACTACTCTTATTATAAGAACGGTCTACTTAAAGATAAATCGATTAATAAATAGGCTAAATAGTAAAGAAAGAAGTAGCTTTAATATATTAATAGGAGTTAATATTCCTATTATAGTCTTAATAGATATCCTATAAAAATATACTACTATCTTATAGATAACGTCGTTTTTAAAGGCTAGAAGCTTTATAATAATATTTAAAGCTATATACTAGTAAAGTAGTTACCTTATAAAGATAACGATAATAAGGGTAATAAAAATAAAAGTAAAGCTAATATTATTTATATAAATATTACTCGCTCTATAGATAATATATAGATACTTAATAGTAATACTTTAAAGACTATTACTAGTTATTATAAAGACTTTTATAAGTATTCTAAGTATAAACTAAAAAAGGAACTATATAGCTATATAAATACTAATAGTAATATCTAATTTATAATTATATATAGAAAAGCCCTAATTTAGATTAATACTTTATTAGATAAAGTAAGAATAATTCTTATTATTACTTATTATAATACTATAACTAAAGATAGACTATTCTTAATAAACGCTCTTAAGCTAGATTATAGTATTTTCTACGATTTAATTATATTAATACTTATATATAAGAACTATAACGAAATTAGCCTAATTAAGAGAGTTAGCGGACTTCTATAGATTAATAGACTACTTTATTATAGTATAAAGAGCGAAGCCGAAAATAAAGTTTATATTTATATATAAAAAACGTATTTTTATAAGCCTAATTCTAGCTTAGGTTTAGATATAGATTTAGATAGTAAGGAAGAGATTAATAAAATTAATAAATTAGTCTTAACTTATAAGATCTATAGACGTCTAGATTATATTAGTAAGCCGAATATTAAAGCTTTACTAGTAGATATAATCTTTTTAAATAAGAAAGATTAAATTAAGCTTTATAATTTCGATTATAAAGTTTATTAGCTTAGTAAAATAAAGAAGAGGATTTTAAGAGATAAATAATAATATATCGAGAAACTAAATATAAAGTTTTATACTAATATCTAGTTAATAAATCTCTTAGGCTTTTATAATAAGAAATATTAGGTATTAATAGTTAATAACTATACCCGGTATATTAAGGGCCCCTATTTTCGTAATAAAGATAAGATTATCGACTATATAATTAAATTTTATAAACGCTAAATACTTCTTTATAATTAATACCTAGCTATTTAGCGAATTAATAGAGATACTAAATTTTATAAATTCTTAATATAGATAGAGAATAAAGATATAATTTTTAAGCTTATACCTACTTATATACTAAAGCTAAATAGTATTATAGAGTATATAGGTAGTTATATTAATTAGACTTAGTATATAATAGATATAGATACTAAGCTTTTAGATATACTTTAGCTCTTTAGGATCGAGACTATAATTTATATTTATAATAGATCAATTAATCTAAAGACCGGTAAGACTCTAATCCTTACCTAGTAAGATAGTCTTAGTTTAGGAGAGATAAAGGTTAATTTAAAGTATCTTTATATATAAGGATCTATTATATTTACTTATATTCTAAAGGAGACCTATATTTAGTTAGAGAAGTTAAGATCTTATATATTTTAAAGCTACCTAATTAGATATAAAGAAGAGAATAGCTATATTTTCAAAGTATAAAATCTAGTTATAAAAGAGATTATTCGCTCTCGGGATATTACTTTTCCTAATAAGCTTAATAAAAACCCTAGATTAGATAATAATTAGAAAGGGGATATTATACTAGCTAGTAAGCTAATACTAAAAGACCTAGACTTAGGAGATAATAGTACCGAAGCTCTTTATAAAGATAAAGGGCCGATATAGAGAATAAAGAAGGATAAATTACTATTTAAAAGACTAAAGCTAGTACTTTAAGTAGTAATTACTAGTAGGTAGCTAGAGCCGGTAGTAATAATAAGGCCTATAATTTAATAAAGATAGATATTAGTTAGACTAGATATACCGGGAAGGATATAGACTATACTACCTATATTAAAGGTATTATCTAGGATCTAGGAGATCGAGGATAAATCTCTAATTCGATAGCCTATTTTCCGATAACCGGCTAGTCGATATCCTATTCTCTAGCTGTAAGCTTATAAATTAATTAAATAGTATATAAATTAGATTAGTATTAAAATATTAGTTCTTCCTCCGGCTCCATTATAGCTAAGAAAATAGGTACTAAAGCCTATAATATTAGAGCTAATTCCTAAATTACTAGTTATTATTTACTAATTAGTTTAAAAGAATAATATTATTCTTTAGGAGATATAGTTATAATAATATATCCCGTTTTTATAGAGAGTTATCTTATTATAGATATCTTTACTAATTCGATAGTTATAAATATAGATAGAGAAATAATAAGAGAATAATAAGTTTAAGAGGAAGAATAGTAGGTATAATAAGCTATTTATAATATAAAAGATCCTATACTAATAGTCTTTAGTTCTCTATACTATTTACTAGAAGCTTTTAGAGAAGAGACTCTATAAGTAGTCTTTATATTATAAGAAGAGACTTTATATATCTTACTTATAGTTAAACCTAAATCCGAACTAATAACGATTTGAGAACTATCTATTATTATAGTTAATACTAACGATTCTATTACTAAGATAGGATCTATTTTACTAGAATAGTTTATTTCTCAATATTTAAGCTATATAAGACACTTACTAGAGTATTACGGTTTCCTTCTAAATCTTAACTAACCTCTAAATCCTCTAAAACTACGAGAACCGAAGCGAATTTATATAAGACTAGATATCTTATAAGATAATAATAGTACTAGTAAAGGATCTAAATAAAAGAATATATAAAAAGAAAGACTTATAGTATTAAAGATTATTACTAAATAAAATACTTCTTTTATTTATAATAGTAAATCTCTATATATTAAATATATCGAAGTCTTATAGTTATATAAATAAGCTAAGAAATTAAGATTTATAGATCGATAGTAAGTAGTAATAGAAAGTTATATTAATAATTATTATATAAAAAGTACTTTCGATATTATATATAAACTATTAGACGCTATTCCTTTACTAAGTTAATAGGTTTTTAATCTTAAGATAATAGTAAATAACGAAGTTATTAAATTTAAAGTACGATAGATAGTCTATAGTAATTACTAATAAAGGAAAGAGGACTCTATTTTCTATATACTAGTTATATAAAATATACTTATAAAGATTATATTTATAGTTATTACTTAGAGAGGCTATAAATAGAGATAATTTAACGTAATTACTATATATTTAAATACTTCGAGGAAAGATTATAAAGTCGTCTATATTATCTAGCTAGTCGGTTTTAAATATAGTAAATCTAATATTAATATTAAAGGATAGGTATACTAGTTAAACTAGGCTTTATTTAATTTATAAGATTTAGTTAGCTACTTTATAAAATAAAGAGCTAGATACTAGGGTAAATAAGGTTAATTTTTATATACTTAACGATAATCCTTATGTTAGCATTCTAGTATATAATTTAGTAATAATGGTAATAATCTAAGTTAGATTATCTAACAAAGATTTGCCACTATTCGTGAGATCATGATTATCTCAAATTTGCCTCCTATTATAGTGTTTTACCGGTACTATCTAAGAGATCCTTAGATATATACTCTACGGTAAACTATATTATGACTTACTCCTTGGCATATATAATCATTTGCCAATATAATGAAGTCATATATGACAAATGCATATCGTATATGACAAATGCACTATTCTGTACTATTCTATGCTATTCTATGCTATTTTATACTACTGCTATAACTAGCTATATAAGGAACGAAGAATTCCTTCCATTAGCTAGTATAAGAACAACAAGAATAACAATCAATCTGTTTACTGCCTTCTATCTACTGCCTACTTACCTATTTAGGATAAGTATTACCTACCTATATATTATATAATACAATTATATAATCTATAGGATTACCTGATCTTACTTCCCTACTAACGTATTTCACATACGAGCTGCGCACACAAACGAGCTACGCACCTCACCCAACCCATTAATTTTAAATGCATTTATCTCAACCATAACGCCATTAAATTAATTCAACTAACTAAGTGGTCTATCTGGACATGTTTCTCTCCTATGCCCTGGCAATCTGCATATTCCACACCCCCGGGGGGGCCGCGTACGTGGTTGAATAGTTGATCCTCCAGGCATGCCGGGGCCGGGGAGAGGCGCTTCAATTGCTTCTTGTTGCTGTATAATTAATGCAGATGCTTCTTGAACTGAGAGGCCTTCTTCGGTAGATATCTGCCTCCGGGATCTAGTACGCTTTTACTTCTGCTTCTTATTAGCGGCGCGTAATTCCTTGATTTCTTGCGCTTATAAAATGTGACTTTGTAGTTAGAGCTAGAAGCCTTTTATAAGCTGGTTTAATACACGATCTGACGGGCTAGGTAGGCTTCGAGATCTCGTACGAAGTAGAGCTTTAATTGACGAAGCCTACCGACGTAGACCTTTCTCTATAACTAGTATTTTTAGTATAAAATTTCGGCTTAATTCGCTCCCCCGGCTAAAGGGGGGGGTTAGGGTTCGAAGCCGAATATTAAGCTTTAAAATCACTCGGTCGGGTCTAAATAGGACTAAACCGGTAGCTAAAAAGCTATTTTTAATCGTCTCCGGTTTAAAAGCTTTAATTCGAGTAAAGAGGTATGCTTTAAGGAAGTTAAGTTTATTAATATAGTTAATCCCGTTCCGTATCTTAGTTTTAACTATCCGACTATACGATCGTTTTAATATCGTAAAATAACTAATATCTAGAGATTATAAAAAATAAGATAAATACGCTAGTATATAGATTAGTATTATCTTATTCTGCTCGTAAATTTTATTAAATTAAGGTATTAAATAACTTCCGTAGCTATTAAGAATTAAAAGCCGGTATACCCTCTTTATACGCGAAGTACTAGGAATAAAGAGCTTCTAAAGCTAGCGAAGGCTAATTTTATTAGAGGTCTAGCCGTTAGGACTAACTTCGAAACGCTAATCCTCCGGAAGGCTATTAAACTATAATTTAATAAAGACTTTATCTTTAAAAATTATATATAAAGGGAGGGCCTACCCCGAAGTATTTATATACTTAATTATAGTTACCTATTCACGATTTCTAGGTTATAAAAGTACTCGCCGACCGTAGTATTTACTCCGCGTAATAATCTTTATAGTTATAGTTAATCTTATCGCGAAACCGGTCTCGTTAAAGTTATAGATATTATTAGGGTCGATTCTAAACTAAAGGATTGTTTTTTAAACTAGATTAAACCACTCCGTAATAATCTTCGGGTCTTTATATTTTACGCGCTCGTAGTTATACCGTTACGAGAATCGGGAGGAGAGGAGAGGACGTCGTTTAATAAAATTCGTAACTTAATTCTCGCCGACCGTAAGAACTAGGCTTCCGCAAAGCCCAACTTTGGGCCCGGACCTTAGGCCCAAAGCCCAACCCACAGTGGGCCGGGGGTCGAACCTCTGGGCCCAAAGCCCAACCCCCGGCCCATCGTGGGCCCCTATTGGGCCCCTACGAAAGCCCACGATTGTATAAAAAGCTAGTCTTAGCGTTTATAAAGCCACTAAGTTATTAAAATAAATGACTGTTTTTTATAACTATTCTAGTTTGTCTATTAAATATTGCTATATTTTTACTAGAATAAGTTAGAAATTTTATAGAAATACTCTAAATATAAAACTAGTAGGCTTTATATTCTATTAATTACTAGTAAAAATTAATATTTATTATCTTATAGTAGTATTATATTAATTCGAGTATTTATTAACTATAGACTGCTAGAAATATATATTTATAGTAGAGGGGAGTATATATATACTCTAGAATAAATATAAATATAAATAAAAATCTCTTATTCTTACTTTGTTTTCTATATAATTAATATTAAAAGAAAGCCCTTTTTATCTTTTCTTTTATCCTTATTTAATATATCTAATAACTTATCTAATACGCGAATTATAGATATTTATAGATATCCCTTATCCGACTAGGTAAAATATTTTTAAGAAAATCGCTATCGAATAGGCTAGGAATAGGCTATTAATAGGCTATTAATAGGCTTTATAGGCTTTATAGGCTTTTTATAGGCTTTTTATAGGCTATATCTACTTAATCTATACTATTTATCTAATAAGAAACTAGTAAGTATTTTCGTTCGATATATAGATTTATTATCTAGTTATCTATTATATTATTATAATAAGCTTTAATACTTTATAATATATCCCTCTTTATCCTTCTATTCTTACCCCTTACTATTATACTTTTTACTTATATTACGATATCCTAAAGTTAGTAATCCGAGTTTATATTATCTTTATATAATATAGAATTTGATAATTTAGTATATCTTACCCCGACTAATTACCCTACTACCCCTTTTAGTAGCTAATAGACTTTTAATATACTTAAAAACTCCTTCCTCTAACCGTCTATTCCTCTTATAGCCCCTTTAACGTTTAAATATATTAGACCTAATAGGAGAAGGCTATATATACTTTATAACGAAATAAGTTATAGCGACTAGGTAGAATAGTAGTTATAAATCGACTATAGATCTAAGAGTAAGATTAGTTAGGACTTAAACTACCTTTCGGATATTTAGAAGCACTATATCTAGGTTACCTATAGCGTAGATAGTACTACAAAAGTTATATATAAGCGTTATTCCGCAATCCTTAAATACCCTTATACTATTAAGAAGGATATAAATAGAAAGAATAGGCGTTATAGTATAATAACTATAATAAGATATCTTAAGACTTCTTCTTATATAAAGGTAGTAGGCGTAAACTAATAGAAGGGGGCGATATTAAAATTTATTAAAAAAACTATATATTTATTTAGATTTAATATATAACTTCGAATTACTAACTTTTATTAATTAAGGATATACTAAGCGATATAGTCTTTATATAAGAAGACTAGGAGTATAATATTCTCTAATTTATTACTCTTAATCGGCTTCTATTCTACTTAGTTAAGTATTATACCTTTTAGCGCTTAATCTCTAAAGCCCGATTAGCCCTAAGCGATTTAAATCTCCTATTAGCCGATACTATTCGTCGTCGACTATCCGCTTAGGTTAAAAAGTAATAATAATCTACGCTTAAAATACTTCTAGTAAACTTAAAGATATTAATTGCCTTAGACTATTAGATATCTCTATTTAAGTAGGTATTTATAGCTATTACTAGCTATTTTATTAATATAAATTAGGTATACTATAAGGTTCTTCTTAGGTTTAAACCCCTCTATAATACTTATATAGATATAAATATAAGCGATATTCTCCTAGAGACCCTTATCGATTATAATATCTAAGACCGAATCTTCGGATTAACTATAGATAATATATTAAATAATAAGATACTAGTTAATTCGCTATAGTAGGCTTTACCTCTAGAGGTTAATATTATCTAAACCTCCTATCTTATATATATTATTTAGCTTAGCTTAAACCGGCTTCTTAATCGTCTTAAAGTAGTTCCGCTTAATAATACTACGAAGACTAAATAGACCGACCGTTAATTAGCCTTAGTAAAGGCTAATATATAGACTTAGAACCGGGAAATTTCCTATATTTTAAATAAGGTCTAATATCTAGTAATATATATCTAGGTAAGCCCTTAGTATTATAATACGTTTATAAAACTCTAACTATTAGAGTAGGGGCTTATACCGATCTAGGATATACGGATACGGTAGAACTTAATATTTTTAATACTTCGCTAGGTAAAAAGACTCCGTGATTTCTTTAAGACGTTCTATATAGATTATAACTATAAGGAAATAGTACTAGATACCGAAGAATAGCGTTAGATTAACTATCTCCTTTATATTACTAAGCTATTCTTTAACTATATACTCGCGCTTTTAAAGACTTAAGATATTATAGCGTATCTTATATTCCGGATCTATAATATACTTTTCGAGTATTTAGAGAAGTTAATAATCTAGCTAAAGCGGAAGCGTATACTATAGAAATAGCAAATACTTATATCTCTTAAAGCTAGCTAAGAGAAGCTTAATAAGTATTATACGTAAATAGATAAAGTCCGCGGATATATCTATATAATTAGTACTATATTAGCCCCCGATAGTAGATTCTAATTCTTCCTTTTAGATAACTAGGATAGATATTAGCGTAATATATATCGTATATCTTTCCGAGAAGTACTAGTTTCTTACTAAGAGCGTCTTACTAGCTTTAAAGGTTCTAAGGGCTCCTCTATTAAAGTAAGATATAGCTTATTACTATATAACCTACTAAGTAGCTATAAATCTAGAGCTAAGCTAGTAAGAGATAAAATAACTTAATATTTTAATAGTAGTATATTAAACCCCTATTTATTTTAATTAAATACTAATTTGCTAGTAGATATTACCGATTCCGAGCTACTTATATTCTAGAGGAGCCTCGTAGAATACTACTTTAATATATAGAGTCTTCTTTACTTCCGAGACCGGATATAAATCCTAGATAGTAAGCCCTTATAAATACGTATTATCTAAAATATATACGATTCGTATATTATAGGATACCTAGGACGCGATACTATATATGTAATCCTCTTATAATGCTTCTTCTAGCTAGGAGTAGCTAAAAACGTTCAGTAGTTCTTACGAAACTATATAGTTTATAGTCGGAATATAATATAGCGCGATACTAAGTACGGATTATTAAAGCTATTATCGATCCTATAATAGATCTAAATACAAATTTCTGTCGATTTTATTATTAATCTCCTTATAAGCGGGCCCTAAAAGGCTATAAACTACCTTATTATTATAGATCGGCTTACGAAAAGCGTTATCCTTATCGCTATAGACCCTATTATAAGCGATACTATAGCTAAAGTATTTATAGAGCACTTTTATATATACTATAGGCTTCCGCTTATAATCGTAAGTGACTATAGCCCTTAATTTATAAGTAGTTTCTAAAAGGAAGTATATAAAAGATTAAAAATCTAATAACGACTATTAATAGCCTTTTACCCCTAAATAGATAGCGTAATAAAATAGGTAAATTAGGAGATAGAACGGATCTTATAGGCCTTTACGACCTATTTATAAGAGGATTAATCTAGTCTCCTCTCGATTATAGCTATTATAATTAATAACTAAGAAGTATTATCGACTAGTTTAGTACTATTCTTCTTTATATATAGGTACTATATTAACCTAATTAGATTAAAAGATAATAGGAGTCTTTAGGGCTATAGAAACGGCCCTAAATAAGCGGGTAGAGATTTTATAGAACGTCTATATAAAGCCTCTGATTAGATATAAGTAGTAATAGCTACTATCTAGGATAGATAATAAGAATAAATAAACTATATACGCTAGGCTACGCTAGTCTACTTAGACCTGGCATTACACCGCCCACAGGTGCAGTACCTCCGCACCTGCACCTGCACCTCAGGAGGTTCAGGTGCGGACCTTCGCACCTGACCCGCACCTGAGGGTCGACAGGTTCGGTGCAGGGTTACCCTCATCAACCCGCATATGTATAAATTTCTGACACCTTACCCCTTTTGGCTGGATAAAATGGATGATTCATCTCTGTTTTTTACACCTATTCCGTCAGTCTGAAGCCATATCAGTGAATACTCTATCAACATAAGGATTTATGAACAAATACTTATGTAAAAGTAAACAGTAGGTATTGTTATCTATAAAATCTAAATAAATACAAAGAAATTCGACGTTGGAAGTGGTTAATAAGGGTTATTAACAAAACAGCATATAAAGTTGCAGATATATATATCGAGTATACTGTTTACCTTATATATCTTTAAAGACATAACTACAGTTTTATGTAAAGAACTTTAAGAAGTTATTAAAATCACCTTATTTTAATATTATTATAACCGTCAAATCTTCTTCTATTATATTATCTTAAAGAATTAAGAATATCTAATATAGATATATCATAAATTAAGTTTAAACTTCCTAGTTTTTAGACTTAGCTGTTCTAATTATAATATTTTCTCAACCTAAGGGTTACTTTAAGGTATAGTAAGGTGTATTTAGGCTTACCTCTAAGGTACAGTAAGGTTTATTTAGGTTTACCCCTAAGGTATAGTAAGGTATACCGAGATACGATAAGGTTTAATTAGGTTTACCCCTTAGGTACGGTAAGGTATACTAAGATACGGTAGGGTTACTATATAGATTACGTACTGAACTAGCTAATAGGATCTACTTATAGATACTTAAGATAATAGATCAATTCTAGCATCTTAAATAGGGTCAAACAGAGGCCCTAAAAAGATCATATATCTTTTTATATAAAGCAATCAGTACGTTTTTTATCTTCTTCTTCTCTAGTATCTAGCTAACTGAACCTACTATATCTCAGCTCTCAGAAATCTACCTATCGTCTTACTTCGATAGTTAAGACGGGGTACTATATAACGCGTTATACTTCCTCCTCCCCGAAGACTCCCTCTCCTAACGCGAAAGCTAGAGCTAGAGCCGGAGCTAATACTAATCCGAAAGCTAGTTTAGATCAGTTTCAGACCTTCTTAGCCCTTAGTCACACATTTTACTACTCGCTCTAGATACCCTTACGCGAATTAAGCCTAACTGTATTAACGAGTTTATTATCTATATACTAGAAATGATAAAGGAGTTCGTAGATTAGTGGCTTAAGACTAGCTATAGTAGGTCGAAGCAAAATCTTAATTAGGATATAAGTCCTACTAAACGTCGTGTAGATTGCTAGAAAGGGTTCTAATAAGTTGCAAACACTAAAGATAGAAAGCTAGGCGTTATATACAAACGTTATCGTATAGTTCTCGCGCATCCAGCTACGAATTATATAGGGATATTAACAATACAGAAGCACCTTAATAGTCCAAAGTATAGACAATAAGTACCGAAGTAGGTACTCTAGGGAACTAGTAGTATCTACTAGCTACTTAATAACGTAGTATGTTTACCTATATTTCTTATTAAATATTAAGACGAATCCTTAATTAACTATATTTTAGGCTAAGAGAAGACTAGTACCTACCTTTATATAGCAAATATAGGAGCAGAAGCTACTTAATCTAATCACTATATTATATTTACCCTTCCTCTTTATCGAGTATTAAGAATTCTACGACCTTATCTCTTACGCCCGACTAGCACCTATACTACTAAGTATCCTATTAAGAAAAGTTATTCGTAAGCGTCTCCGAGAGTTCGTTAAAGAGTCTTAATAAAAGACTCTATAACAGCTCCTACCTAGTGTAAAGATATCGATTGCCCTTAACTGTTAGACTTCGCTATTTAAATATACCTTTATAGCTATTATAGGATACTTTTTAGACTAGGAATAGGAGTATCGTAAGGTACTCCTTACCTTTAAGCTAATTTCTAGTACTCATTCTAGCGTTAACCTTAGTGAAGTTGTTATTCGAATTCTACAACAGTACTAGATCATTCACCGTATACTAGCGGTAACAACTAATAATACGTCTAATAATAAGACACTTATCACAGCGATAAATAAATCAATCAAGGATCTATAGTTAGACCCGGAGATAGATTCGACAATTATTTAAGTGCCTTATCTTACCTATATTATTCAACTAAGTCTACTTGATTTACTTAGTAAGATCAAGGCTTCGCCGAGGAATAATAATGCTAAGTCAGAATTACCTAACGATCGGTTACGTCAACTCCGCTCGCGCTAATAGAAGCATAAGATCGCTAATATATTAAACAAGATATACTTCTATTTATAAACTATAAATAATACTAACTATTACTTATAGGTCCGAGGTCTTATAGTCTTTATTAACGGGAGCCCTTAACGTAAAGAAAACTTCTTAAACCTCTAATCTAACACTCAGTCACAGCTCCTCCTAATCTAGGATGTTCGTATACGATAGAACTTAACGTTCCTAATACTCCGACGGGTAAGAAGACTTTATACTACGTATAATTCGTACTATGCGGACTTTAATCAACCCTATTTCGTATTAAGTTTAGAGGGGTAGCGACAGATTAACTATCTACTTTATATCCTCTAGCCTTTTTTTATATTCACTATATTAATATATCGTATTAAAGACTCGAGTATCTACCTTATCTTTAGGATCTATAATAAGCTCTTTAATTATCTTAAAAGGTCAATATCTCAACTTTAGCGGAAGAAGGTTCACTAGAAATAAATAATGCTCTCTTCCCTTAAAGCTGCAAAAGAGAAATTAATTAAATACTATAGTATAACTAATAGTATTAAGGGTAATCTCTACGTAATTAGGATAATCCTAGTACCGTCGAACAAAATACAGTTCTTTTTAATAAGTGATTAGGACCTAGATCTAGAGACTAAAAAGGACTATAGAAAGGAATACCGTAAGAGTCTCTAGTCACTTTTAGAGAGGTATCGCTAATATACACCATTAGATATAGTTCAGTCTGATAGCTATTTAATAACAACCGAGTCAGAGCTTAAGAGGGTATATAGGCGTGATCTTTCAAAGGGATCAACTAGTCCGCAATATAACGAGCTCACTAAATATCTCTAGAGTAGTAAGTTAGCACTAAGTCTATAGGATTATAAAACTAATATTCTTAGATACTATCGATAGTTCAGCTAGACTCTTCTAGAAGGATCATTAAAGAGAGTTCCCTATTCTTACCCGCATTGCCCGTGATATTATATCAATTCTAGCGACTAGTACTAGAGTTAAACGTCTTTTTAACTCTGCCCGGGATATATACTACTACCGCCGGGGTTCATTAAACCCAGAGACTATTCGCGATATCATGTTGTATATATATACAATAAGATTTGACTTAAAGGAGGAGTAGCGGCTAATTCTGCAAGAGTATCTTATAGATTATGAAATAGCAGCTTTAGCTGAAGCACTTGACATCTAGACACACTCCTTCGACGCTATTAGTGATAATAAGGAAGATGTTAAGGTATATCATAATATACCACCACTCTCAGCAGTTGCTGCCGGGAAGCGCCCTATAGTCTTTTCTAGTGATAAGGAGGAATCTAATAGCGATGAACTTCCGGAGATAGATAAGGGTAGGGTCTCCGTATCGCCTAACCTACCTAATATATAGTATCGTGTATCAGGTAGGATGCGGAAGAAATCGAGACTACTGGATAGGTATATAACCTAATAGTTTAACTCTTGAGAACATACTGTATAATAGATATTATCACTGCAAATGTGAGAATTAAAGCCCTATTCAAACATGAAACTATGACCTATGATATGCATTCAATCCTCTTGTAAGGCTATACAGTAATAAATCTTTAGCTTACAATTACAAAAGAATACAGCCCAATTCTATATAATTTATGCAATTACCCCCAAGTCACGTTTCTAGCATATTAGTCATAGTTTTCGCACCTCAGGGGCACCTCAGGGTTACCCTCATGAGGTGCGGTGCTCAACCTACCGCACCTGAGGGTCGGAATCTTTGAACCTACACCGCCCAAATGGAGGTGCAGGTGCAGGGTCGGTAGGGTTACCCGAGGTGCAGTGCCAGGTCTAAGTCTACTATATAGGTAATAAGATATAGTTATATCTATAGAACGTTATATCTTTATAGCCGTTAAAGAAATTAGACTAGCTATATAGAAAGTATATAGTTATCGATATTCCGTCCTTTTATATAGTAGAGCTAAGCGTCCTACGCGGGATTTACCCTATCTTTTATATAGATCTAATATAACCTACAGTACTAGATCCCCTCCTATTTTAGGCCGTAGATAATACCTAACCCCCGCTAATTATCGTTAATAACGAACTAGAATAGTAAGTCGAAGAGATCTTAGCTATATATATATAGAAGGTCGGGAGAGGTTATCGACGTGAAGTTTTAGTAAAATAGGTTAGTTTTACGGAATAAACGTAGGAAAGATTAGACGATTTAGAAGACTGCGCTATATTAGATATATTTGAAGAACGTTATAGAAGCGCGCGAACGAGTAATAGACCTTAGGGAATATACCTACACGTACGTATAGGTGCTATTTATATACAAACGGGTACCCCAACAGACGCCACGGGGAGGAGGGGGGTATTGTAACGGGCCAGTGCCCGGTTGACATCATGTGCGTGCACGTGACCTCCCACATACCCCCTTTTGTTTACGTTCGACCACGCCAGCTTCCACTTCTCTCCTTAAGCTTTTAGATAACTGCAAACGGCTTAGTTAGTTTGAATCAAGACTGGCTACGTCCCTTCACATGTTTAAAAAGAACAACAAGAACAACAATCAATCTGTTTACTGCCTTCTATCTACTGCCTACTTGCCTATTTAGGATAAGTATTACCTGCCTATATATTATATAGTACAATTATATAATCTATAGGATTACCTAATCTTACTTCCCCACCAAATATTATAACCTATTACTAGGCTATAATATATTATCTGCTAAAGAGCTCACACAGAATATAGTATTAAGCTTATTACGGGAATATTAATATTATATAACTATTAATAAATAGTCTAGCGTAGCTTAGTAGTAAGACTAGGAATCTCTCGAAGAGTGTTCGCGGTTATACTAGTTTCGGAACTTACTATAGCCTAAAGGAAAATATATTTAATATTAGTAAATATAATATATAATTCCCTATATCTTATTAACCTATTTAGAATATATAATTCGTACTTAATAAGTGTCCTATTATATTCTAAATAGTATAAACGTACTATTATCAGCTTGCTCGAGCGTTCCTATTATAGCTCGTTACGAGGTAGTAACCCTTTAGACCTAGCTTATATAGATTATTTTAGGACTCTATCTTATAGATTCCGCCTCTCCCTCCGTTAATATTTTCCTCTAAGGAATAAGAAACGAGTTCCCCTAGAATACTAATATTAAATGCTATAGGGTTCCTCCCGGTCCGGCCCTCCTAGATACGATTATTACTTATTTATCAATATAGTATCTAATAAAAATTAGGGAACCGAGCCTACTGAAACTTTTTAATCTAATATAGAGGCCCTAGTTAAGAAGTTGATATCTTAAGATTAAAGATTAAGGGCTTATTAATCTTAATTAGAGGCAAAGATGTAATACGATAATATATTATACTAGCGAGTATAGCATTATTCTACGTAACTATAATAAACTATCGATATATTGCAATACTAGCAAAATATAAAAATGAGAAACGCCGCTAGCGTTTTAGAGGCTATCGCGCGCGAGCTAGCTCTAGAAAGATAGAAGGTTTAGGAATTAGAAGCGCGGGTTATTAGTTTCGGTCTACTTATTAAGAGAGCGGTGTCTTATACCGAACCTTCGGGTGATTCCTAAGAGAGATAGCTCGTAGTTATTAAAGAGAACGAAAATTAAAGAGCTATTATCGCTTCTGTGAGCTTTTTAGCAGATAATATATTATAGCCTAGTAATAGGTTATAATATTTGGTGGGGAAGTAAGATTAGGTAATCCTATAGATTATATAATTGTATTATATAATATATAGGTAGGTAATACTTATCCTAAATAGGTAAGTAGGTAGTAGATAGAAGGTAGTAAATAGATTGATTGTTATTCTTGTTGTTCTTGTACTAGCTAATGGAAGGAATTCTTCGTTCCTTATATAGCTAGTTATGGTAGTAGTATAAAACAGCATAGAATAGCATAGAATAGTACAGAATAGTGCATTTGTTATATACGATGTGTATTTGTTATATATGACTTCATTATATTGGCAAATGATCATATATGCCAAGGAGTGAGTCATAATATAGTTTACCGTATATTGTATATCTAGGGATTTCCTAGATAGTACCGGTAAAATATATGCAATTCTTCTCACACCATAATATATACCTTACATGCATTATTATATGCATTATTATATAATACTATTATGCTCACAAAGGTTAAAAGGCTAAAAGAAGTTAGTATTAATAGTAGGCCTTGACAAGTCCCGCAGCACTAGGCCTTTGGTTCGGTGCTGCAGCACCAAGGCTTGGCAGCACCAGACACTTGGTTCGGTGCTGCAGTGCTGCAGCGGGAGTGCTGCAGCACTGTAAACAGTGCAAACACGACTAACCTCGTGACATGCATAAGTTATGTAGAAAAGCCAGTAATTTTGGGGTATTTTATTTACAGTAAACAGGAAATCTGGAAAAGATCATTATCATATTTGTTTGATTATTTGCGCTTTATTTAGTCCTCTTAGTATATATATATTCATCATCATCTCTCCGACGCTTCCGTTCCCTATATAGACGCTGGCTATCGCTTTGTACAATTCTAACTATTAGGTAATGATTTAGAAGTTCAACTGAGTCTATCTCTTGATCCAGAGTCTCTTGATCCAGAGTCTCTTGATCTAGAGTCTCTTAATCCAGAGTCTCCTAATCTAGAGGTAGGCCTAGGTCCTAAAGACTAGGTAAAGCATCACAATTATGGGCGTCTATGTTATCGGCTTCAGATACGTATTCAGTTTCAGACTCAAGTTCCTTATTATCGCTGATACTAGCTATATTATAATCAGATAGTTAGGCCTCTGCCTCCTTATCGGCCTCTATCCTCTTACCTAGGTCCTAGCTTTCTGTAGATAGCTAGCCTTAAGTATAGTTTACATCAAAACGCGTTATACAGCGGAGCATTATTAGATCTTAAATAGTCGTTACATTTAGAGATCTACGTCTATAATGGCAGACATCCCGCGCTAAGCTGAATAACCGTTCAACTCCTACGCTAGTAGTAGGAACAGAGAAGATATCCTAGGCTAGCGCCGTAAGGGTTAGGAACTAGGTCTTATATTGTCTCCAGAATTGACATAGGTTATTATTATCAGTTCCTTACGAAGTTAGTATATATTATAATTTCAAGTTCTATAGTATATATACGAAGATTGAGATAACCTGTTAACTCTTCTCGCTAGCTAACCTTCTCTTAGATAGCTAATCTCGGTCGGGTCTATATAAGTAGACTAGACATACTCCTAGTTCGTTATAGAGCCTTGCCTTTATCCACTAATTAAGTTGTAGGCTAGCGCTAATAGTATCGCTCAAGGTAGGAATATAGAGAGCTTCCGTATACTATATACTAGTCCGCATCATTACCAGCCTAGTCTACTCCCTTAAAGTAGTTAAGCTTATATATAGGGGTAAGGATCGTCCCTATTACATAAAGATGCCTATAAGCCTTCTCAGTATCCTTATAATAGGTTATAAGCTTCTGTTCTCTAGCCTTTAAAGCACAAAGCATCGCCTTTTTCTAAGGAACCTTCTTCCGATATAGGCGCTTCTAGGAGTCTTCAAAATGTCTAAACAGTCTATTATATACCTTAAACACGTAATGAATAGTGACATCCTTAACCTTAGATAGTCCGACTGTCTATATATAAAAAGGTTTTGTGATATAAAGTAGGTATTCAACCTACCGCTACTCTTATACACTTAGCTAGAACCGAAGCTAGTTATATAGAGTACAGTACCTATTAAATATAGTAGACAAACGATTTACGCGCTAAAGCATTAAGTATATTGAATTCTAACGGGTATATATATCTTATATTAGTACGAGCTTCGGCTTAGTGTCTTATAGTGTTAGAAAGAACTCCCGTCGTTAGGGACTAGCATTAATATAGACTGCAAAAGCACGGATCTAGAAATAGTATAAGTATACTTTAATAAAGATTTTGACTAACTGACCTTTATAAGTGTATAGATGATTCCTTTCTCAGATTTAGCCTTTTGAAGAGCCGACTTATTCTCTTCCTCCGACCAGATAGTATCGGCGGTATTATTATTTAGGTTGGCTTTTATTAATCTAAGGAGGTCCTTTAAGCTAAGCTAAATCATATAGGCAAGGTATAGAATTCGTATAACTCGTATGCTATCTAGGAGATTAAGCTGTTCGATCGACTAGTAAAGGCTCTCTATAAGTATTTTATTGTTAGAGGCGTTATCGGTAGTCACCGTAAGCACTCTATTAATAATATTATACTGCTGTAGTATACCCTATAGTATCTCACTTAGGTAACTACTAGTATACTGACTATATACTAGCTCAAAGCCTAGTAGTATCTTATAATAATTCCAGCTAGAGTCTACAAAATAGCTAGTAATTGCTATAAACGCTTATTAAAAAGGTGAAGTCTAGCAGTTAAGTGCTATTGAAAGCTTAGCATTCTTTAGTAAAAGAGAAAGGGCCTTTTAATGATCCCCCTTAACTATTATTTATAGGCGACGCCGTGCTATCTTAGGAGTTAAGATTAGAGGTATATCTTTTAAAAGGCGAGTAAATCGAACAAATTCAAATATTTCCGGCCTTTTAAGGAACTAGAAGGGGAGCTGATATATTATAATCAAATTGATTTAAATTCGCTCCTAATCCTCGGTATTAAAAGTAGTCTTCTGCTCCGAAGGACACTTAGACTAAGATATATTAAATTAGTATATAGTTCGTTTTAAGATATGATAGTATATATTACCGTAAATTGTAGCGATTGCCTTAATGTCTGCTAAAGAGAAGAACTCCTTCTACCCTACTAATAGGTCTTACTCTTACGGTGCTTTTTTAACGAGTAAAGACCTCTAAACTGTAATAGATAAGGAATCGCCTTTCTATATCGTCGATAAAGTGCTATTAGCTGTCTAGTTTGATAGTATACGACCTAGTCAAAGTGCTCCTAATGTAGTGATATATAATTCGCTTTAAAATTCACTTTACGTCGTAAAGTATTTGGTTGAGCGTGTATAGTATATCGCTACTACTTAATAAATTATATTTTATTTATCTTCGTATAGTATATCTAAAGCTTCTTAGCTCTAGGGCTAATTCGTTTAAGGGTTGTTAGAGTAGTAATAGTATATAGAGCCTAGAACTCTAGAATGCTAAGGATTGAGGGGGCTTCGGGATTTAGTGTTTATTAGCTGATTGACTAGTTAGGAGTAAGGGGATTATATATTAAATCGTATAAAAGAAAGTCGTAGTCGGTAAGGCGGTCTGGATATCTAATTTGCGATAAAGATACCTACGAAGAAGGGCTAGCCTTAGCGTACTGTCTAAACTGTAACATATTAAAGGTTAAGAGCAAATAGTATATATAGGTATATAGTATAAGGTAAAGGGGAAAACAGAAAGTATAAATGGCCTACCTAGACAAAATCTGCGACTGATATAACTAATAATAAACAGGGAGAGCGTCTACTATATTAGTATAGTAGTAGATAGATCATAAAGCCGAATATAAATCTCGATATCTATTAGCTATATACCTCCGACTCCTATAATAGCCCTACCGTAGTGCTACAGCACTCCCGCAGCACTCCCGTAGTACTCCCGCAGTACCACGATATAGTACTATAATATAATATATTTCAGGGTCTATATTATCCCCTTATTCTATATAGCCGCCTAAAGTCCACTTTTCTAACCTCGGTCGGAAAATAGATAGTATATTAAGTCATTATATAAAGCCTTCTATACCCTATATTTCTGACCGAGGTCAGAAAATAGATAGTACATTAAGTTATTATATAAAGCCTATACAATATATTAATTATAAAGATTAAAATAAGATATAGGGTAATTCATCCGGTCGTAGTACTATACTATTTAAAAAAAGGGTGAAATATAGGCTTTTACTATAGAAAAATAAGATCGAAACTATAAGGTATAAACTGAAAGGTATATATATAGAGTAAATATATATATCCACACACAATACTAGCACATTCTCTCCTATATAATATCAACCACTAATTCTATACTGTTTTGGGCTGATTTAACTTCGAATCTACATTTATATAGTACTTAAAGCTTTTAAGCTATTTTTTGAACGTGAGTTGATACGAATCTTAGTAGTGAGTAAGCATAACTGCCTCCTAATGCCAATACATGAGTAAAAAATAGTAATTTATTAAAATAAGTCAGTATTTTATCCATCCATTTTGGGTAATCCTTGGCAGAATTATGCTAGCGCAGCACTAAAACTGGTGCTGCGACGGTGCT
>JAHAQQ010000205.1:0-20669 GCA_019190355.1 Penicillium palitans
GAAGCGCCTGCATAGTCATACGCAACTAGTTAGACTGCAACAGGTTAATTGAACTTTGATTGATTGATTGATTGATCTTGGTGTTGACCTACCAGTATACAGTATTGTGCCTAGTTAACGTCTATCTACGGGTATCAGCGTTGATATATGAACATCAATCAAGTGAGCCATTCCACCCATTCTCGAGAGGAGACGGCTCTATATAGAAAATTGTAAAACATTAGCTTTTGCCCTGAAGTTCTAGTTGCGTATACAATCCGAAAGACCTATTCCGCTCAAATAATCACCGGAGAACATTGGGATATGAACCTGTAGAGCTAGCAAGTGTATTCGACTAAGGACAGATATTTTCACAAGAGTAAAAAGGCACAAGTTGTGCCAGACTGCGGATAACGAGAATAAACAATGAGTTCGGTCGATAGTAACTGATTGTCGATCTAACTTTCTATTACCTTACATCCTCATTCATCCTCGGAAAATCCAGCTTTAATCAACTTGGGGAGGAGAACTTGACCATCAGAGGCCCTGCGCAAGTACTCCCCCAACAACACACTCATTCCTGCTTGTTCGGCAGCATTCACCCAGTCATCGAGGGGAACAAGCTGAAACTGTTGGCCCGAGCCCGATTCCATCAAGGGCATAATCTCATCACGTCCTATCTTCGTCTCGCCACATTCATAAAGATAGGTCACAGACCCAATAGCTAGTTCAGTGACGCTAGATTGGTGAACTGCTTCGAGTAGTTGGCTTGCGGCTGACTGTACAGAAATGAGATCGAAGACCCCTGACCATGAGCTCGAGTCTGGCACTTTCTGGGTTGTTTTGGTAAACCGCATGACATTGCCCATGAGATCTAGCTCTGGTGCATCGGTACCTGTGATGCTCGATGGACGGTGGATCCATACAGGGAGACCAAATTGGCGGTTGATGCGTTCCAGATAGACTTCGCTCACCCACTTGGCAGCGATGTACCCATCTGTTGGTCGAGACGGAGGAGGATACGACGAGACAGATGTCTCCCCGAAACTTTCTTGGGCGGCAAGGCGCGCAACACCAGCCGACGAGACAAAATGGAATGGAATACGCCGGGGCAATGCAAGTTTCACGAGTTCCTTTGTCGATGCCACATTGATCAGCTTAAGGGTCCGATATGTTTTCATGAACGAGACATCCGCGCCATTGTGAATAACAATGTCTGCACAGGAGAATATCGATCTGCTGTCAGATTCCGAGAGTCCTAGTTGAGGAGCCCCTAGATCACCAGAATGCAAATGAACTTTCGGATGAACAAATAGTTCAGGTAAATCCAAGGGTCGTTTTCTGACAGCGAGGCAATGAATGGATGAGACTTTTTCATCTTCTATGAGTCTCCGGAGTATTTCCTTGCCAAGGAAACCAGTTGCCCCAGTAAGCACAACATTCTTGACCCCCGAGGCGATAATGTGAGTATCACTGTAATTCAGAGATGAACTGACGTCGGATGCGACTTCAACTTCTGTATCCCAATTCACATCTAGCTCAAGTGCGGGACGAGATATGTCTTGAATCCTAGCTGCCATTCCACGTAGAGTGCTGGCTTCAAAAAGTTGATACAATGCCATGGATGCGCCGAGGTTCTCCTTGATCAGAGCTTGCAAATTCACCAGAGCGAGTGAACTTCCACCAACGTGGAAAAAGTCGGATAGGGAATCAATTGAGTGAAAGCTGCTAAGTTCCCGTGGAAGTGCTTGTTGCCAGAGCTGACGCAATGACTGTTCAAATGCCGTGAGAGTGCTGTCGTCCGGTAGCTTGGATGAAATCAACGGGATGGGAAGTGCGCTGACTACGGCGCGATCAATCTTTCCCGAGGTATTTTGGGGGATATTTTCAACTGGAATGATAGCAGCAGGTCGCATATGATGTGGCAATGGCAAATCTTGGGAAAGGCGCGCGAGAAATTGAAGCGCATTTTCAGAATCGTGCGAAGGAGCCATTATAGCAAAGGCAACTAGAAATTGATCACCCGCGGATTCAGTTGCATCTGAACGAACAGATACAACAGCTTGCGTGATAGCTCCAGCTGAAGAACTGACGATCGCGGTCTCGATTTCTTCAATATTGATGCGAATTCCCCTCAATTTGATTTGGTTATCTCCGTCCATGCGCCCAAGAAGGATAAGACCACCATCGCGATTGAGCTTCCCGCGATCTCCAGTGCGGTGGATTGTTGTCCAGTTCTTCTCCTGGAAAAGCTTGCTCGCGTATTGATCATTGGAAAAGCGTTCAGTTGTTTTGGTGCCGTCAAGATAGCCCTGGGCAACTCCTGCGCCACCAACAACAACTTCACCAGGAACTCCGATGGGAACAGGTTTTAAAGTTTCGTCGACAATGTAAACAGAATAGTTGGGTAGAGTATACAGCGCTGGCGCAGGCGATGTTGATGTTGAATCCAGCAGCTTGTAAGGGACTTCACTGCCTGAGCATGCAACACTGATCTCCGCCGGCCCATAAGCATTTATCAGTTTGAGATCCGGCCGATGGATATTCTTAATCTCTTGAATCAATCCACTTGACATGAATTCACCGCCACATACCGCAGTCGACAAGCGAGAGTTACTGAGGTGAGAGCGACCATGACGCACCCAAGCGAGATATTCCGTGGGCGTCGCAAGAGTGCATGTCACATTCTCCGATGCGATAAGCCGTGTGATGGCAACGGGATCGCCTCTTATGAGATCAGATGCAATCACAAGGGTCGCGCCCGAACATAGGGAGACCATAATCTGCCACAAAGAGGCATCCCATGCATAAGATGATTGATGCAGGATGATCTCGCTTCCCTGCTTAAGATTCCAGACCTCACTGCATGACTGAACGTGGTGCACATATGCGGAATGGGCAATCATGATTCCCTTTGGGACACCAGTTGATCCACTGGTATACATGATCACTGCTGTCTGGCTTGGGATAGCCATATTTCGGACGGCACGTGCAGTAGAGCCGTTTAGGCCCCATACGTCGATGGGTTTCGCCGTGGTGTGCAAAAGCGCATAATCAGAGATGGAGTTTGTATCAACCAATACCACCGGTGCTTGTGTTTCTTTCATGATTATCGCGAGTCTGTTCATCCCCACCTTTTTGTCTAACGGAATGTAGGCACCGCCGACGCGCAAGATGGCTATGAGAGAACATATCCAGCCTACACTCGGTGACTGGAAAACCCCAACACGGGTACCCATGCCAACTCCATTGCGCAAGAGCTCGTTGGCGATAACATCGATGCGACGCTGAACTTCAGAATAAGTCAAGGGGGTCCCATCGTGGGGTTTCAATGCGATATGGTCCGGATAGCGCAAAGCAACTTCATCTAGGCGGTGGACGATAGTCATGGCATACTCATCTCCGAGCTCCGGTCCTGTATAACATATTTAGCATAATACCTACGATGGGTAATCAATTGACTTGCCTCGGCCCGCGGTCACCGCCTCCTGGAGGTCTTCTTTAGAATGTAACTCTGGCCACGTAACCCGAGTTGCTGGGTTTTGGACAAATGACCGGAGAAGATTGACATAGGAGCTGAGAAGGATTTCAGCATGCTCCATTCCATATAAGCTCTTCTGGACTGATAGGTGAATCAGCGTCTCGCCAGCACCGACGTTGCCAACATCCAAACCTAGGTCAAAAGATGTTTCGCCGCCACCCAAAAGTGCGCCATCAGCCAAGCAGCCGCAGAAGCTTCGTGATTGCTCCACCTTGGGTCGATAGTTGAAGAGGGTCTGGCATAGGGGATTGTGTGATGCGGATCGCGGGACGTGTAGTTCTGTCAAGATCACATCAAATGGCACACGCGAATGGGAAAATGCACCCTGAGTGATGTTCCGGACCTCCTTGAGAGATTCCCCAAAGGATTGACCTGGCTGCTGAGAGAATCTCACGGGAAGAAGGTTCAAGAAAAGTCCCATGCTCCGCAGGATGTCGGCATCCGTACGGTTCCCATCTCCTAGGCCGATGCAAACATCCTTCATATCAAAGAACCGTAGAAGAAGGGTCTTCCAGACTACCAAGTGGAAATGGAAGGGTGTTGATTTGAACATCCGGCAACACCGGTCAATTGAATCCGACAAACTGGCATCAAGACGAATCTGGGCAGTATGAGACCCGAATTGAGCAACCTTGGGCCGCATGGGCTGTAGGGCAAATGGAAGAAGGGGAATTGTGGGTGGGATCTCTGTATATTGTGCTCGCCAGTAAGCGAGGTCCCCATCCCAGGCGCCCTCTTCATATTCACGAAGCTGCCGCATAGTAAAGTCTGGATATTGAAGTCCATCTTCGGAAAGGGGTTGTCCTTGATACGCCTTTTCCACGTCTGACCAAAATACTTCGAAGCTAATGCCATCCATGTTGATGTGATGGAAGCCGAAGATTATCCAGTGCTTTTCTGGGTTGAGTGAAAGCAGCCGAATGCGCATGACCTCGCCATCAGAAAGGTTGAACACATGTGCCTCCATCTGCTTTGAGGCCTCTTCGACTTCTGTCTCATGCGAGATTGCAAGGTGCTCCAACTGCAAAGTAGATTTCGTCCAAATGCCTTGCATATGATTTCGCTCATCGTCAGTGAAGAAGAAAGTACGCAAAGCTTCGTGATGTTGTGCCGCAGTTTGTACAGCATCCCCAAAATCTTCAATTCTTAGGGGGCCAGACAATTCAAACGACGGTGTAATGTTGAATGCGGTCTTGTTCTCGACCAGGTGCTTTAGAAACCAGAAGCGCGACTGCCCGTAGGACATGGGCACAGTTCTTTGGATTGCACGTTTTGCGGGGCCCATTTCGCTGTCGTCAGTAAAAAGGGATGATGAAGTGTCATCAGTATTCTCGGAATTTGAGTCTCCAGTGATTAAAGACGTCGCGGAGCTGCCACTGTACGCGTTTGTTGCGTCCGGGAGTGCAAACTTCAATTCCATAGAGTTGGCTCTGCTCTCTGGAACCATTAGGTCGACGGGTAAACCTGCGGGGGCAGCAGCTGTTGCAGCCAGCAAAGGATTGGGTTGATGCGCCGGTGGCTTCACAGCCTGATCACCAGGAATCAAATTGGGAATCAAGGACTCTGGTAGAACTTCAGCGGCAGTGGCCAAAAGTTCACGAATCGACGCCGCGTTAAAGATTTTCAACACCGGCATGTCGACGCCCAACTCCTTAAGGAACCATGACCGAAGGTCAACGGCGACTAACGAATCCACACCAAGCTCATCCGGACTCATGTCCAGCATAGGCTTGTTAGGGTCAGCCTGAAGGGCCGACTGGAGCTTCAACACGAAGCCATCTAACGAATACGATTTAGTTCAACTTCGTATTAGAATTCCCGATGAACTTACCTTGCAAGATTTCGATAACTTCCTGGTTTGAAGTTGCCTCGAACAAGCGTGTTTTTATCAACACGCCAGATTTCCCCTTTTTGTCCGTCACGACAAGATTGCTAGACTTGTAGACCAGATGTTGGAACATGGGGTTAGAAACCCAACTCTTGGACTCATCGTCGTCAATCCTGAGTCCACAGCATAGCTCAGCGCTTCCTACGCGGTCTAAGCAGGACAGGACACCTTCGGCAAACACCTCATGGAAGTCTTGCTCGGACATCCATGAATGGCCGACTCGGTATAGATATGATTGCTGACCCATGTTAAGCTCTCGCGTCACATAGCCGTTACCGACAATGGCGCCGATGTTAATCGCATGCGCTGCCAAGCCACGGTTTCGGCGCTGGGCTGCCAGACTCGCCATAAACATATTCGCGGCATTATAGGCAACCTGGCCAGGGTTTCCTGTCATCGCAGCCATTGATGAAAAGAAAACCATGAATTCTAACGTGTCCTCTGGGAACAATTCGTCCAGTAGTATACTACCTTCAACTTTCGGACGGAGAACCTTCTCAAGGCGAGGCAAATCTAAATCAATGAACATCGTGTCCTGGAGCACCATGGCACCTTGTGCAACACCAGCAATAGGGGGCATCGTTTCCCTGATGTTTCGATGGGTTGCTTGAACGGATTCCCGCTTTGTTATGTCACTGGATGTGTTAGCTTAAACAACCGAGGAAAGTTCGAAGAGCTTACTTGGAAAAGACTCGAACCGTGCAGCCATTGGCAGCCATTCTCTGCAGCCATTGGTCATCAATATTTGGATTGCGACTTGATAGCGCGATGTATCGTGCCCCCTGTCCGATCATCCACTGACAAAGCGACAAGCCGAGCCCACCTGTCAGTCCAACCAGCCAGTAGGTTTTGTCTTTTGAAAATTTGACCTTTTTGGTAGCAGGGCGAACCTGGACAGCAAGCTGTGATTCACCCCACGCAACTAAAGACTGCTGCGTAAGCGGGGATTGGGCACGGATCAGGTCCTCGAGTCCTAAAAGAACAAACTTGTGCATATTTACTGGCATCAAGTCGTATTGTGCTCTTGTCCAGGAATTCTGGAGCTGCGTAGCCACTTGGCCTCTATCTGAGGTGTACTGAGGGTGGGAGCAGTTTGCAGTTAAAGTGTTCTCACTCTCGAAATGGCATTCTGTCGGCAAGCATGCCCTCAGCAGGGTAGCCACATCAGAGCTGCCACCCATATTGACAAGCCGTGAAGCATTGACAGGTAACTTGCTCAGTACTTCACGTCGGGTGGAGTTCGGGTGGATTCGGATCCATGGCCACGAGCAATGGCCTTCCTTTGTTGTCAAAAGTGCAAGTTGAATGCCCTTTTCGTTTGCATATTTCGTAAGGACGGGAGCGAAGGAGAAGTCAGAGTCTAACACAGCCAGCGTCGTTCCCGACTGAAGCTGTTGCAGCATAGAGAAAGCAAGGAAATGGAAATAGAGGGTGAGCATCGATCGAACTCCTAGCTCTTCGGAATCTCCACATCGCACCGCCAAGCCATGCGGCACACGAACTTGAGAGTCCAGAGTGTGCGATAGGGCAATCACCCGCTCGCCATTCCTCGCATTCTTCCCAACCACCAAGAAATAATTGTCCGATGGAGTGATACGGACGGCACGTAGCAAAGAGTGAGTCACATCGATACTCACATCATCCGGGAAAGACGGCGAGATTCGAGGGTCCTTTTCTTCAATTTGATATCCAATTTCTGTTGGTTGGATGGTGACCACAGACCCCGCACGTTCGACCTCGTTAATGATCAGACGCCTTGAGGAGTTGTATCGATCATTTCGGTCAGAATTGAGGCGGAATCGAGGAACTTTGAGGTGCCCATTTTGCAGCACCAGCTCTCTCTCGTTGGACCACAATATCCCATCGAGCTGTCCGGCTTGGTCCCAAATTTCGGCAGCTTCCAAATGGAGGAGCTTCGTTGCGATAATATTGGCGTCAGCATCGTGCAGTGAATGGAGGTTGAGGAAATGGATATGGAGGTGAGTCATCTCCATGGCCAATGTGCGTTGAACTCCTGCAAACATGTTGCCATAGGGGTTCTCCCCTTGAGCACCGTGTCCCAACCATAGAACATTCTTGCTTTGTTTGAAGAGCTCCTGGAATGACTTCAAATTCTCGGAGGACATGTGTTGCAGAACCGGCTCATCCAGTTCAATCAAACTGATCACCGATCCCATTACCGGCAGGTTTGCTGAGACAAGGTCGTCCAAAGAACTGGCTGTGTATATGTTGCCATAGTGGGGACGGACCGCAGTAGTGATATCGGCCACCATCTCAGCAGTCAAGGATGTTTTCCCTCCGATGATTGTCAACGAGTCCACACCCAGTGGAGCATGATTAGCAGCCAAGGGGTCACGAAGGAAATTGACACGGTGATCGACAGCTTGGGTAACCATGACGGAAAATGGCACAGGTAAGGTTTTGGAAGACGAAACCAGGGCTTCGAAACCAGAAAATCCAGCCTTTTGCATCAGTTTTTCCCAGTTCTCCTCCGACACACAAGGTGATAATGTTCTTCCCTCCTCGTAGCCTAACCACCAGGCTGGTAGGCCACCAAGGATGAGGCCGAAGCGCATAACATCAGAGTTAGTGAGTTCTAGCATGATCAGATAGCCACCAGGCTTGAGTAGCCGACGAACATTTGTCAGCGTCACTTCAAGCTTCCTAGTGGCGTACAGAGCTAGAGGAGCAATCACAAGGTCAAAACAACCCTCTTCATAGCCCTGTTCTCCGATGTCCTTCTCGATGTCCAAAACTTTGAATGCCATTCTGGATTGATAATCCGAAAATCTTTCACGGGCGTCATCGAACTGCGAGTCCAAAATATCGGTGTATGTATACGACGCAAACGAGGACCCCATTTCACGCAGGACTCGATCCGAAGTGGCGCCAGCGCCGGCCCCTATAATAAATCAGTATCAGACACAGTTTCGAAAACATACGTGGACTAACCAATCTCCAAAACGTTGACATGGGGGTATCTATGGCCGATCTGGCGAGCCGCCTGAGCAACAGCATCCAAGTATGCGTCTATTCCGAATGATTTGGCGTAGAATTCCGCTAACATATTGTCATGCATCAGGATTTCAAGCAAATTCATATCTCCCCTAATGATAGCAGAAAGGTTTTCGCCAACTGCAGACAGCAGTTTGATGTCGATACTATCGGAATGACTACGTAGATCAGTCAGTATGGCTCAATTTCGGTTTGCCAAATCAACAAAAAAGTTCAAGTTCTCACCGATCTAAAATTGGAGCAACATCCTCCATGGTGTCATTTGCCCATTCCAACTTTGCGAATTTGTGTTTTCCATTCGCAACGGACGTTGTACAATGCTCTGCATATGAGAGAAGATGTGTATGGTTCCAACTGGTATTTGCGTGGTCGGAGTGCCCAAGCGAATTTTCGAGTCTTTTGAAGTGGAAATGGGCGACGCGTTCGAGATCCAGGGCAAGGGAGCGGTCTTGGGGAAACATGTCTTCAGCTTTCTTTGATTTTCGTCCGGTGGGCCTATCAACATCCCAGATCACTTCTGTGAAAAAGGGAACATCGTTTGTGGACGTCAACGGACTCAATGGTGTGGTATGAAGTCCTTCAAGTTGAACCAAAGTATGTCTCCCGTCTGCAGAATATATATCAACATCACCAGAGAGCTCGGCAAACCTGGCACCTGTGACTGCAGAATAGAAGGGCAAATCTACACCAGGTGCACCAAGAACGGCGCAGGCGGTCGGATTGAGACGAAGCCTGTCGATTCGAGTGGGAAGGTAAAGGGTGCGCAGACGTCCATCGCCTGGGAAGGAATAAGCAAGCATGATGGACTGAATGGCGCCATCAAGAGAGGCTGGGTGAATGATCAACGGTCTTTCGGTTTCAGAATCCACTGGGACAGCGATCAAACCAGATGCCTCGTCCATCTTTCTGCGCAAGGTCGAAAGGGCCTGGAAGGGACCGGTGTAGCCGAACCCAAGTTCGGAAACTGAGTTGTAGAATCGGTCACCTTCCAGATCCAGGAATGAACCTTGCGGTTGGGCGTGTGGTGGGAGAATATCGTGCTTCGGGTCTCCCAAGATAATTTGCACGGTGGCAGATGCGTGAAGGGACATGTTGGATGACCCCTTATTGGCGTCGGAGTGACAGGAAAAGGACGCAGACACGCAATTGTCCTGAACTTGATAGATCGAAAGTCTGAAAATAGTTTCCACTCCCCCATTTTCTTCAAGCACTAATGCTTGTCCGATGACTACATCATGGAAGTCAATCAGTTGCACAGAACCCAGGCCATACTTTTGGATCACAGACTCAACCGCGGCCGATATATACCCAGCTGCAGGGAATACCATTTGGCCTTGGACCTGATGATGTGCCAACCAAGGAACCTCCCTAGGATGAAGATAGTTGCGCCACCGTAGCTCATTGTCTGTGCCGTCGGGGCATTTGACGCCCAGTAGGTGATGGAATGGTTCTTTTTCAGTGCGTATTGCAGTCGATGATCGGGATTCGTGCCAATAAACCCGATCATGATCCCACGAATACGATGGAAGGCCCTTGAGAAGCTTTGGAATGCTTTGCTTTTGCATTGTCTTCATTTCAAACCCTGCGAAGTCCACGACACTCTCACCCAAAGCAACCCACAGGGCACCCAGTGTGGATGAGAAAGCCTCGCTGTCATTTTTACCACGGTTCAAGGTTCCAGTGTAAGGCAATATCTGGCCAGACACTTCTTGGATTGTTTGCATTGCAGGTCCTTTCAATGCTGGATGAGGGCCAATCTCCAAGGCCATGTCGAATGGGCCAGCTGCGCCAACTGCATAAGTGACGGCCTGGGAGAATAGTACAGGCTTGACCATGTTGTTGATCCAGTATGTGTCGGCGAGATTGTCGCTCACGTTGTCAATACTGTCACCATACACACTAGAGATCCAGGTAGCACTGCCACTCGGTGGGTGCTGAATGGCTACACCACACTTGCGGACCGCCGCGATATAAGGAGCTGCACAGGAAAGCATGTGATGTGAATGATACGCTTTGTCCACTTTCAACAAGCGAGCAAATTTCTTCTCGTCTTCAAGGGTTTCCCTGGCCTCGTCGATCGCATCGGCGTCCCCGGAAATTGTGACGCTGGCGGAAGAGTTGCTAGCCGCCACGCAAATTCTGTTCTCCAGTGACGGCATCTCGCAAAGCTCCTTTGCGTCTTCAAAGGATGTCCCCGCGGCCATCATTGCCCCTTTCTGTCCTGCCTGGCCTGTTGCATATTGCAGAGACCACCCGCGGTAATAGGCAATGCGAATAGCATCCTCTTCATTGAGATATCCCGCGGCATACGCTGCCGCAATCTCCCCAGAGGAATGGCCAACGACAGCGGTGAGTTTCAGATCGGCTGCCCGGAGAAGCTGAACCAACGCAATCTGAATTGCGGTACAAAGAGGTTGCGAAAACGCCGCCTCGCCAATACGAGATGAGGACTTGTCTTTAACAAGCTCCTCCCTCAGCGACCAGACAGGGCGGTGCTCAGTGGGTAGTTCCTGCAATGACCAATCAAGGCGAGTGATGCAATCACTGACCATTGGTAGGTTTTCGAGCAATTCAGCTCCCATCCTTGCCCACTGTGCTCCTTGGCCTGTGAACACCCCGAGGAGTTTTGGTTCGCGGATACTTCCTGTTTGCGTGCTTAGCGTTATTGCCGAGGACACCGCTGCTTCATCCAGCCTTGCAGCAAGCTCTCCGGGGCTTGATGCAGGCACAGACAGCCGGACTGGCAGAGTAGAACGCCGAGAGTTTAATGTCCATGTCAAATTGCGGATATTGATATCCGAATGATTTCGCAAATATGCCGAGTATGCTGCAATGTTGGTGAGTAGTGACTTTTCGGATGAGGCAGAAAAGTTGAATGGTGACACTGCTACAGAGATGCCATCTGCGGCGTTGCGACCACGATCATGCAGGCGCGAATCAAACGCTTCCAAAATTGCATGCGCATTCGCACCACCAAAGCCAAAGCTATTGACACTAGCACGGCGGGGGGTGTTTTCTGGGAGTTCAGGCCATTTCTTGGCAACTTGAAGGATTTCAAGGTCGCTGTAGAAGGGAAGTACCGTAGAACTTAACTCGTTGAGCAGTAGATTTGGCGGGATGATGGCATGTTGTAAAGCAAGCGAGGCTTTGAGGACCGCTGCCAATCCAGCCGTGCCCTCGGTGTGACCGATCACTGTTTTGATGGATCCGACGTACAAGGGGTCCTCATGGTTACCATCGCGGTGATATTTGGCTGCTTTTCCAAAAAATGCAGTGCTGATGGCCTCCGCCTCGACTGGGTCACCTGCTGGAGTTCCTGATTTGGTCAGCAGGCTATCTACTGTCAGACTAGGATTACGTACCGGTGCCATGGGCTTCGAAATATTGTGGTCGGTCGGTGGGTTTAGAAAGATCGAGTCCAGCTCGAGCGTATGTTGTGCGAATAAGGTCAGCTTGAGCCACAGGGTTGGGCATCGTAATTCCTTTGGTGCGACCATCTTGATTGGCACCTGTCTCCCGAACTATACACTCAATGTGATCCCCATTCGCCAATGCGGCACTCAATGTTTTGAGTATGACGGCAGCAATTCCATCACCACGTGCATATCCATCTGCGCCTTTATCCCACATGCGCGAGCGACCCGTCGGGGACAGCATCTTCAGTTTGCTCTCTGCGATGTATTGCTCCGGTCCCAGCAGAAGGTTGGTTCCTGCTGCCACCGCAACATCAGCCTCACCACTTCGCAGGCTCTGCACGGCCTGGTGTAAAGCAATCAGACTAGACGAACACGCCGTGTCGATGGTCATCGAAGGTCCGCGCCAGTCGAAGAAATAGGACACTCGA
This sequence comes from Penicillium palitans, assembly GCA_019190355.1. NCBI lineage: Eukaryota > Fungi > Ascomycota > Eurotiomycetes > Eurotiales > Aspergillaceae > Penicillium > Penicillium palitans. The sequence continues at coordinate 12,268 of JAHAQQ010000205.1, forward strand.
TTGGATAGAATGCTTCTGGCAGTTCCCGATGCAAAATAAGTCGGGAAGTTCTGCACATCCCGACCTAACATGTCGGCATAGTCGTTGGTCATCAGGCCAACATATACGCCTGTGTTCGACCCTTGTAGCTTTTCCATGGGAATGCCAGACGTTTCCAGACCCTCGTAAACAGTCTCAAGCAACAGCCTTTGTTGTGGGTCAATCGAGTTTGCTTCCACTGGCTTGGTTCCAAAAAATTGGGCGTCAAACAATCGATGATCGTCGGACAACAAATAGGAATGCCGGACATTCGTAGTACCATGGTGAAGGCCATCGGGGTGGTAAAACGCTTTGGCGTTGAAGCGGCTTTCTGGGATTTCGCTAAGAACATCTCGAGGTGTCTTGAGAAGGTCCCATAGCTTCGAGGGGGTTGTTGCATCACCCGGGAAGCGGCAAGCACTTCCCACGATGGCAATCGGCTCTCCGGTATGAAGACCACCTGTCATTGTGTAGCTCAGGTTTCACTGACTCTGCACAGGCTGGTGCGACGAATGTGCGACTTTACGTATTGCAATGAAAGGTCTATAGGGTATCAATAATGGACAATCGGGACAAGACTTTCTCCGCAACATTCATATTCTAGTTGCTAGTGACGGGGAGCGGTACATATCAATGTGCCGAGGCTCGCTTTGGTTGTCAGATTAGCAAATTTCGGACATCCAATCTCGCATCAGCTTGCCATTTCTTTCAGCTGGTTCCGACTCCGATGCCTGCCTCCGGGGTTGTGATATGAAACGAGACAAATCACAACGAAGGTGTGGGATCCACCGGTTTTTCGCCATGTGTGCTGAGCAACTTCCTGTATTCTCTCGCTCCATGTTACTCTACAAATCCAGAAAACCCATGGGCATGGACTTCCAGGAGTTGCCAGTCCGGCTAGTTTGAAATATGAAGACCGAGTCCGAGTCCGAAGGTCTTTGCCCTGTGCATTTGCATGTTGGAGATGTAATCAAGAGAATCAAACAATCCATGATATGCCAGCATGCGGGTAGGGATCATAAGCATGTGTTCTATGGCATGGCCCCTAGGGCGGCATTCCACAAGAAGACTGCAAGCAGAAGAAGCGTCTCAATAATCATATTCCTACGGAGTCAGTAGTCGGTAGGTTCAGCACCACGGTTCAAGTCTGAGATAAATTACATATCTCGGTGGAGTTCCAATAGTAGAACACATTTGTCCCCGATCATTCCCACGCTTCAGTTCTCGACTATATTTCTATGTGCCATAGATCCTGGTCGGTTCGAGTCGTAGCCTTAAAATAATTCAAGTTTCAACTGGTAATGTCCGACCATAGCTGCATATCGTAGTTTGAACGATCAAAACGTGGCAAATCGACGTGGTCTGCATAGTTTGTGTTGTTTGTTCCCCTATTCCTTTCTAGGCAGGAGGTGAAAATATAACTATTCCACCCTCTGTAAGGAATGCAGCGGAGATCGAGACAGGCATGCGCGGTAAAAAAAAATAGAGGAGTTTCTGCGGGAAAATCGCACAGACAAGGCGGGATAACAAACGGCGAGGAGAGACAGAAGAGATAGAAAAGTACATGTCGGTCGTGGGTTTCTGACTCAGGCATCAATATGGTGTCGGTATCGTAAATGTAGGGGTCCAATCAATGGTATTCAAGTCTCTGTATTTCTGTATCGGCTCTCCTTACAATTTATATGGAGCCTTGATTACATAACATCAAATTACAAAACATGTAGGATTAATAAATCCTCCGGTATGCCGGTCGTCATATTCCGACATTGTGGTGGGCTTACCCTGCATGTTGGTGCCTAGGCATCAACCCTATTCCAAAGTAGATCGTTGGTAAATTGCTCCCATTGTTACCAGCCAGTTCTTTCAAGGATAAGAGTGCATTTCAACGAGAATACCAAGTACAAAGAGCAAAGGAAAAAGAAGAAGGAAGAAAGCCAGGAACGTGGAATAACCAAAAAAAACAGTGCATTCTTCATGTCTCAGAGGATCGCCACACCTATTAACAATCAATTCTCTCCCTCCTAATCCACAGGCCCCTTGACCCTGTAGATGCCACCTCAAAGTCTCTCTATAGCAATCTTGGAAGAGGAGAATGAGACACTCTACTCAATTACCGACAATCTCTGTCAAATCACATATATTGGACCGCGTATTGTACGCGTGAAAGCTAGGGGAAGGCAACGATGGTTTCTTGTCATTGTCGCTATCTGAGCGTAACTACTAAGAAGGAGGCGGTGCTAACGTCAGCCGGTCACACGTACCTAGGTATGGCGACTGGATTTAATAGATATAAACAAATTCATCATTCTCCCGATCGGTCAGATCCTGAAACGCATTGTCCCCAACTTGCACAGTCGCATGTCCAGTCTCCTCTAGATTGTCCTGCATATCGTGATAATCATTTTGCATCGAAAGGTCAACAATTTCAGCTCTCTTGCCGTTTTGTACACGTCGGCGGGCTTGTTGTTTGTTGAGAAACCATAGATTGGCCCACTGAATGAGAACAACAGCGGCCAAAGTGGTGAAGATTCCAAGGCATGCGCGCAGGCCTGGGTGGTAGGCTGGCTTGTCCTTCTCGTTGAAGAGCAACGGACCAATGATATTTCCTGCCGAGCTTGCTGCATTGTACAAACTCATGATGACGGACTTTTTAGTGGTGCCTGCCGTGTTGCCGATGATCCAGGTCACAATCAATGGATTACCGCCAAATAAGAATGCCAGTAGGTAGTAGCCAGCAAGTAACTGGCTCTGCACAGACTTAGTCCGAGCCACGGCATATAAAATTGCTAGTCCAGCGATCACGGGCAGCATGAAAGCCGCAATGATAGCGCTCTTCACACGAGCAGTTTGGGCAAGATAGCTTGCCAGCAGAATGATGATGAATTGCAACGCGCCAAATGGCATGGTCAACAGAGTTGTCCTGTATTTATCGTATCCAAGGCCGCTTAAAATCAGTGGACCGAAGATGTTGGTCACACTGGCGCCAATATTGAGGAGCATTGCCATTCCAATCCACAGATAGGTTTTGGGCTCTGAGCAGGCCTCGAGGACATGACTGAACTTGAACTCTGTATTCCCAGTTCCAGTCTGGTTGGCCCGAAGGCGCTCTATTCCTTGAGCTTTCTCCTCCTCGTTGAGGAAACGAGCAGTGGATATATCGTTGTCCAAGCGCCAGTAGACAAATGGAGAAGATGCGACAGTTATCAGGCCAACCACAAGAAATATGCTAAGAGCGAGTCAGAATATACCACTTTCAGGGTGCCGGGAAGGGGATTTCCTACATTTGCCATGATTTGAGAACGTCGGACTCTATCTGTGCCAATCCATAGGATAAAGCAGCTGCGACGATGGTTGCTAAACCGTTTGTGCTATACCACGCAGCGATCCGGATCGGTTGCTCTGCACGGCGGTACCATTGACTCGTGATAACACCAAAGAGAGGGAGACAGCCGGCCTCGAACAACCCTAAAAAGAATCGGGCGGCCATCAAGGAGTTGAAGTTGTGGCATACCGCCATACATGTCTGGGCAATTCCCCACCCAAGGCATAGTACTGGCATCAGGATTTTGTGGGGAACCTTGACAATCAGGTATGAAGAAAAGGGCTGCCAGGCAAGTTGTGCAATGGGGCTGATGGAGCCGACGAGCGAATATTCGTTGCCCGTGAGGCCCGTGTCTTTCTGCAAACCGAATGTTGCGCCGTATCCTAGGACTGTCTTGTCGAGGATCTGCAAGAAGTAGACCCAGGCGAGCACAACAAGAATAGTTCGGTCGGTCTTGCGGCAGATGCGCTTGCTGTCTTCTTCGGTCAAAGGGACGCGTACAATGCCACTATTATCCATGATTTTGTCCCCCTTCTGTGGCTCTGCCGCTTCATTGTGAGCAACATCTGGTTTGGACATGGTGGGGTCTTGCATTGTAAAAATAAATATCTATACATTCGTCCTTCTTCCCCATCAGGACATATATATAGTGTCAGTTGCAGCACCCCACGTCATCGATATGAATTTTGGGGTTCCCCATTTTTCCCCATGTTCCCTCGTGATCCCCCATGTTCCCCCACGTCTCCGCATCCCCCACGAAATGTAGTTATAGCCAAGATATTTAGCGAACAAGCCTTACCGTATATTGATTAGTGTTTTCTCTGTCATCCAATCGATTAGAATATCCTTGTTTCTGACCACAGACAATACGGCCTTGACCTTCGGAGTGGAGATCCCCATTCGGACACCCCGTTATCACCGAGACCAACCGAAAACTCGGGGGTCGTGGGGGTGAACTCCTTACCTACCTAGATATGAGGCCGGTATTACCTCAGTGTTTTTCTATTTGACGGTCGGGTATTGGACTGAATTGTCGGCGTCTGAACTTCTTTGCCATTGTGAATTGTCACTGGCAAAGAGGGAAGATGCCGACCCTCGGTCGGACGGGCCGAAAATACGAAAATATATATCGAAATACTTGGAACTTGGCACCCCACGGGAGTTTTTCTTTGCCTAAGGAAAACAATACGTCTCACTATATTGTATGAGTATCCTCTAGATGACGTCTAGAATAGAGGTGTCCAATGCTGGGTATACTTATCACTGTATGGATTCATCTCATGTATACTCATTCTACTTTTTTTCGTTCACGTCTGAAGACTCGGAAAAGGCAATGTCAAGAAAAAATTGAAAACGAACAATAAGAACACCTTTCTTTTTTTAAAAAAAATCAATTATCAACACACAACTCTCCGTAATACGTTCAACACATGTAGGTCAGGTTGGCCGAGGACAGCACTTGAATGCCTAAGGTATCAAGGCATTGAAACGTGACAGAAATCGACGTGTACGAACAATATATGTAAAATTGACATGTGTAAAATTCTCTACTAAACTAAATTGACAAAATCCGCTGTTTTTCCAATCTGTGCGGACATCGCTGATTAAGCAATGTATGCGTTATCATAACGGTCCATTGATTTTCCGGTTTGTATTGACTCGGTGTACTCGACAAAACGCCAAAACAAGTCAAAAAGGCCAAACAAGTCAAACTGTCAGGATGTCATGTCACGTGACCTGGACTCCCAGTACATTAGTCCCACAAACAGATAGTTCCTTTCTCTCTTCTTAACGCAATATGACATTTTCCAGTGCACTCTAATATTCTTAGTAGTCTCACTGAATAATCTGTCTAACACAAAGAAATCAGACAAGTCAAGCAAGGCCGAGGACGCGTCTCCTTGTGTTGCAAACCCGAAGATTCAATCATTTGATGTAAATGCTTCACGGTATTACTATACCCACCACAAAGAATGTCTCGTCATTTCCCCTCAAAAAGAACGTGAAACGAAATTTTTTTCTCGACCTTTCCACATTGATCCTTGCGATACTACAAGAGCACACACCCTACCTACTCTTTGAGTGAATCATGGCCCCAGTTTTTGAGCGAGCAGTCACTCTTGCTACTCGTGTCGTGCTTGTATCGCTCCTCTTGCGCTAAATGGCGCTTGCAGTAGGATACCACGCGACGCATGTGGTCAATGTCTTGATCGCTGTAGTCGGATGGGTTCTCGGTGGGATTGTGCTCGAGGATCCGCACAATCCTTCGGCCACCATCACCGTCTTTAGCGCTCATTTCTGTTTTCTACTCGGCGGGATTCTGCGACCGAGGAAAGGATTGCTGACTGATTTTTTGTGTCCAATAGTCTCCCCAGAACCCCCCGCCCAACCTGATGTTAGCGATTGCTCTTGTTCAAGCCAAGCACGAAGCTCAGTCGCGGTCATGTTCACAAGATCTTTGAATTCGCTGGTCAGATTGTCAGCCGTTTTTGTTTACTCAGCCTCTCAGGGGGGAAGTACTCAATCACGGTGTCTCTGTCCTTCATTGTTTCCACCGTGGAACTGCCCGATGAGAACTGTTGGAAGCGACGAGTGGCGAGCAGCATCGATTGGGCTGTTGTGGGTTTATCGTTTGGAAACTTCCAAGGTCCAGTTTGACGTCACAGCGGTGGAAGCACATAGGGAAAGCCCTGGAAGTATTCCAAGGTTGCTATGTCACGATGACAAGGTCCCGAGGTCATCTTCGATCAATCAAAGTTCAATTAACCTGTTGCAGTCTAACTAGTTGCGTATGACTATGCAGGCGCTTCATCCAGCTGAAGCAAGAACCTCGAAGCTAAATGCCGAGTTGGGATCACATAGTACTTCCGGAGAGCCTACAGATGCTAATCGTGAAGAGTATGGAATTCGATTCCTGTATCCCGTAAAATCCACAAACCTATACCCATAAATAAGAAATTGACGTATAATGACTGCCACGTAGTGCACCCTCCATCTTCCAACTCCCACTCCATCCTTCTCACTTTCTCTCCTCTTCTCCCCTCCCCCCCACCCCCGCTGGCGAACCGCTCTCTTAGCAGCTCTGGGGAGGCGGATTATCGGTTCACTCGTTCTGCTCCTGGTCGCAACTCCTCCGCACAAAGAAGCGCTGCGCTTTTTGCTTCTTTGTTGGCTTCTTTATTGCCGTCCTGAGGTCATCCTGGAGGCCTCGCATAACCTTGGAAGGTGCCCACCTGGGCAGGTCCCTCCTGAGGTCCCGAAATGGTGACCTACTATATACATAATATACAGTGTAAATACCAATTATGTAGCACATATCGTAGGATTTAGTTAACTAGTTAACTAGTTGCATTAGCATGTACAATATAAATATAACTAGGTCCGCGGAGATGTAGGATCGACAAATTCTTATCTTGCCAAGACCCCTAATTCTGATAACTGATTCTCTCTTGACTCGGTAGATCTTCGCAGTGTGAACATGCTCGCTAGTCAGTCATCCTGTTAATAACGCTAAATTCTTATCTAAAGTTTAATGATCGTCATAACTCTAGATTTGAGTGGCCAAGTGCGGGAGCTATTGGCATGTATCCATGCTAGGGGGGATTTGCGCCGAGGTGTGAGAGATAAGCCATCCATTGCACCAGCAAGGGAATTCTAGACACAAAATGATATATTTTCCCTGGCCCTCCCGAGTTATAGGCCTCCTTTGCCTGCGGAAGGGTTGCTACCAATTGAACCAATATCTCCAACTGGTTGCGATTGTCTTTTAATCAAAATGACTTTCGATGCCTTCTCTCCTCGCGAGGTGATTGAGGCTATCTCGAAATCAGGCGCACATAAGGGGAATATGCGGCTGGATAAGGTGCTTTTTAGTGCGGTATCAGCTGGCTGTTTACTTGCATTTGCTTGCGGGACTACTCTTAGTACGACTGCCGCACCCTGGTTTCAAGACAATGCCCCGGGTCTGATACGAACTATCGGCGCCTTGGTGTTTCCTTACGGGTTGTGTATGATCCTCCTAACAAGCGCAGACCTTTGCACTGGATCTTTTATGGTATGATTGCCCACACAACGGACATGGTTACCTTGATGCGAGCCGTCAAGTGACTAACGTGCATACTAGTTTACTACAGTGGCAGTCCTCCATCGGCGCCTGCCATGGTCAAAAATGTTGATCCACTGGGCTGTGACGTTCATCGGAAACTTCGCTGGGTCACTATTTATCGTGGCTATCATCTTCGGCTGTATGGAATTCTTCCCTATTGTAGTAAAACAATGTGACTAATGTTGGACTCGTAGATGGAAATGTTTTTTCTGCGGAGCCATTTAGGTCTGTTGTTATTTCTTTTGCCACAAAAAAGCAGGTCACGCCTGATTTCCACATGATACTCCTACGTGGCATTGGGTGCAACTGGCTAGTATGTTTAGCTTGCTTTTTTGGTATCCAAGGGCGTGATTTGGCCTCCAAAGTGATAGGAATCTGGTTGCCCACGTTCGCTTTTGTTTCCCTGGGCTTCGACCACGTCGTTGCAAACATGACATTCATTCCATTGGGTATCTGGCTTGGAGCGCCACAGATTACAATTGGCTTATACATATGGAAAGGTATCATCCCGGCCTTGTTAGGGAATATCATCGGCGGAGGTATATTTTGTGGTCAGTACTGCCATCCATATTCGCACATGAAGCCTCTAAACTGATGAGAACCTAGGGAGTTACTATTGGTACATGTTACTTCTCGATCTGAACACCCTACCTTTTCATGGCAAGGATAGAGCTCGGAGTAGCTCATTGAAGTCAGTGTCGTGCTCAGACCGAGCTAGCCCTAAGCGACCGGACATCGAGTCATCGGCTGGGGGTTTGACGACCTCAACCTACATATAAATGAGTAGAAGGTATACTCGAGTGAAATGGAATATAATAATGTATCCATCTAATATCTTAAATCACAATCTCGATCAAAGTTTGAGGAATTTGTTTATTATATACAGATACTAGTCATATGTTCTTACCCACTGCCCCACTTCAATTTGACCCGGCAACCAACCCATGTTTTTTTTTC
>JAHAQQ010000206.1:0-20553 GCA_019190355.1 Penicillium palitans
ATTTCTTACGCTTATAGAATATGACTTTATATCTAGAGTTAGAAGCCTTTTATAAGCTAGTTTAATATACGATCTAACGGGCTAGGCGGGCTTCGAGATCTTATACGAAGTAAAGCTTTAATTGATAAAGCCTATCGACGTAGATCTTTCTCTGTAAGAGGGGTTTTTAGGGTAAAATTCCGGCTTAATTTACTACCTTAGCTAGCTAGGGGGGTTAGGGTTCGAAGCCGAATATTAAGCTTTAAGATTACTCTCTCTAGTTTAAAAGAGACTAAACCGGCTACCCCGAAGCTATTTTTAATAGTCTCCGATTTAAACGCTTTAATTCGTACGAGGGGGTATACTTCGAGGAAGTTAAGTTTATTAATATAATTAATCCTAGTACGTATTTTTATCTTAACTAGCCGGCTATATAATCGTTTTAATACCGTAAAATAACTAATATCTAGAGGTTATAAAAGATAGGATAAATACGCTAGTATATAGATTAGTATTACCTTATTTTACTTATAAATTTTATTAAATTTAGGCGTTAAATAACTTCTATAGCCGTTAAGAATTAAAAGCCGGTATATCCTTTTTATATACGAAGTACTAGGAATAAAGAGCTTTTTAAGCTAACGAAGTCTAATTTTATCGGAGGTCTATTTATTAGAACTAACTTTAAAACGCTAATCGTTTAGAAGGCTGTTAAACTAAGATTTAAGGAAGACTTTATCTTTAAAAATTATATATAGAGGAAGCGCTTACCTAGAAGTATTCGTATATTTAATAATAGTTACCTACTCTTAATTTCTAGGTTATAAAAGTACTCGCCGACTATAGTATTTACTCTATATAATAACCTTTATAATTATAGTTAATCCTATTACGAAACTAGTCTTATTAAAGTTATAAACGTTATTAGAGTCGATTTTAAATTAAATAATCGTTTTTTAAATTAGGTTAAACTACTCCCTAATAATTTTAGGGTCTTTATATTTCGCGTACTTATAGTTATATCGTTTCGAGAATCGGGAGGAGAGGAAAGGACGTTATTTAACGAATTTCGTAACCTAATTTTCGCCGACCGAAATAACCGGGGTAGTTCCGCGCTTTTTAAGGAGAAGATTCGCTATTTCTCGTATAATAGAAGGCCGGGGAGCTAATCTATAAGAATCTATAAAGAGAATCTATTTTTTAAGAGATTCCTCTTCCGTTTCCGTTATCTTATATAAACTTATATAAGAATCTAATCGATTTTTAATACCGGTAAGGCGGTTCCGGAGAGAGGAGAACGGGACTTTAAAACGACGTAATGTTTCGCGTATAGAGTTGATTTCTTAATTTCTAATAGCCTAGATAGCTAATAAGATCCTACCCTCTTACTCTATTAAATTTTTAGAGCGTTGAGAGCGAATTGGTGGCATAGTAGGTGGTTGAATGTAAAGGGGTTAATTAATTGACGCGTTTTCGCGTGGCTGATCCACTAGGTGGTTTGATCCATAAGGGGGTGAAATACGTTATAATAATCTTTATAGTTATAGTTAATCTTATTACGAAACTAGTCTTATTAAAGTTATAGATATTATTAAGATCGATTCTAAATTAAAGGATTATCTTTTAAACTAGATTAAACTACTTCCTAATAATTTTAAGGTCTTTATATTTTATACGCTTATAATTATACTATTTTAAGAATTAAAAGGAGAGGAGAGAGTATTATTTAATAAAATTATATATCTATTTTTTACCGACCGAGAGAACTAGGATAGTTCTATATTTTTAAAAAAGAAGATCTACTATCTCTTATACTATAAAGAGCCGGGAGGCTATTCTATAAGAATTTATAGAGAGAATATATTTCTTAAGCGATTCTTCTTTAGTTATAGTTAATTTAGAGTAATTAATACGAGAATTCGCGCAGAATTTAATTCTATAGAGGCGAGTTTAAAGGGTTAATTCGGGTACGTTAAAACAGCGCGCTGCTTCGCGAATAACGCTAATTTCTTACTTCTTAATAGCCTAGATAGCTAATAAGATCCTACCCTCTCTCTCTATTAAATTTCGAGAAGATTAAGTACGAATTAGTGGTATGGTAGGTGGTTGAACTAACTAAGATCTAATTTCTGGACGCGTTTTGGGTGGGGTGCGTAGCTCGGTTACATGCGCAGCTCGCTTACCGAATACGTTATAGTATTCTAATAAAATAAGACGTACTAATAATCCTTTATAGAACTTAAGGATCTCTTTATTAATATACTAATCCTAGTATACTTTAAAGAAGAAAAAGAGATAATAATAGAAACTAATATATCTAAATAGGCTATAAAAGCCGTATTATTATAATAATAAAATAATAGCTAGTTAGCCTCTTATATCTATATTTCTTAGAAATTAACCTTAATAGAGTCGAACTATAAGATCTATAATAAAGAGCTACTAGTGATTATATAGATATTATAGGAATAGAGGCTAAAGCTAAAGATAGTTCTATAATTTATTATTATAATAGACTATAAAAGCCTATAATACTTTAATAAAATATAATATCTTAGCGAGTAATAGATAAGATAGATAGACTTAATAATAGAGTATAACTTTATATTATATTATTAGCCTAGGAAGTTTATAGTACTTTCTAATATACTTTTATAATAAAGCTAAGACATATTATAAGATATTACCGATAAACGGCTATTAAATCGGTTCTAAATACTTATTAAAAAGGTCTTAATTTAATTAAATAAGCTAAAGTAAATAGTTACTAATATCTTAGAAAAAGTATAATTAGATTCTAGTATTCTAGTTTCTCTTTCTAAAAAGTTAAAGTCATAAAAAGAATAAGAGAAAAATAAAACGATAGATAGTATATACTAGCTATACTCTTAAGTCCTATAATAGAAAGACTACCGAATCGCTATTAAAATAGACGTAAAGACTAACTTATTAGAATACTATCTTAATAAATAAAGACTACTATATTTCTAATAATAATTATAGATCCTAGATAGTAAGCTATTATATATAAGAATTATCTAAAAGATTTATAATTCTTATATTACTAGTTATCTAAAGCGAGACGCTATATATTTAATACTATCTTATTAGTTCTTTTAGTCTAATATAGTAAAGAATATATAATAATTCCTATAAAATTATATAATTTATAGAAAGAGTATAATCTAATATAATATAAAATATAAATTATTAAAACTGCTATTAATTCTCTAATAAATGTATTAATTATAATAAATAAATTAATAAAAAAGGTTATTTTAATTAGGATATAAGAGATTATAATAAAACGGATAGTAGAAGTCTTTTTAATATATTTCTATATATATTATAGATTTTTACTAGCGATTATAAGTGATTAAGACTTATAATTTATAGGCGGGTTCTAGCGAATTATTTATAAGAAGCTATTAATTTAATAGTAGTTATTTACTATATTTTACTTTTAGTCTAATAAAATAACTAAAAAAACGAATTAAAACGTTAAATAGATTATATATATTTATTACTTATATATAAGATAATTAGATATAATTAGTAATTATCGTAGCGTAAAAGAAGTAGTAAGAATATATAAACTAAACTTAATAAATAGCGCCTATCTACTATATAAAAGATTAAGTATAGCTAAACCTATAAAATATATACTCTTAACTCCTATCGAAGAAACTAAACTAGCTTTATATATAATATTAGGTAGAAGAGGTATCTATATTATATATAATATATCTTAATATACCTTCTAATATATACCTAGTTTTCTACGCTAAATTAATTTGAGCTACTATAATAGACCCGTTTTTATTATAAATTATAGACGATTTATATCTATCTCTAGTACAGTAAAACCTAGTTATAACGAATTAAATGAAACACGGTAAAATATTCGTTAAATCCAGGTATTCGTAAAATCCAGGTGCCATATAATATATATATATAATGTGGTATTTTGTAACGGATAAAGATCCTTACAACATGGAAACAGAACAGCGGTCTCACCGATACCGCATCTGACACGTCACGGGAGTAGATTGCTACCTATTCGTTATAGTATCCCATGTGATCAAAGCGGGGTAATGCGATACATAGTCTGGGAGTCCCCTGGATCCCGTTTGGCTTTGACAAGAATTAGTCTTGTCATACCAAGGCAATACAATCTGTTCCTCTCTCCTACCATCGTATCTTACCCGGTTGACAGGCCTTACACCTGAAAACAGTATACCTTTACATATTTCTAGTTTATATACAAATTTACACATTAAAAAGTCCCTAATGTCACTCTGCTTCCTCCCACCTACTTTCCTCGCTTCTACCAATCTCTTATGCTTATAAAGCGCGCTAATTAAGTGCGCCTTACCTTGATCCTACTACTCTTCATATAGACAAAGCTTTTTTAAAGCCTAAATAACTTTATTATATAGAACCTGGGCCTCTTCAATCTCAATTTTATCCTTATTAACCTCTAGAAGGAACCTACTAAGTACAATATAATTAATTGTACCTAAATCATCGGTCATAATCTTATCAATTAGATTTAAGAAATTCTTAATATCTATTAGGTTTAGTACCTAAGTCTATATAATACGTATATTAGAAGATATCTTATTAACTAGTGATTAAATATCACTAGTAGACTAAGTATTAAGGATATTAAGCGATATTAAAAGCGCCTTTTAGTAATAGTTTTTAATAGTATAAGCTAAAACATTAAGCTCCTAGGCCTAAATACCCTATTGCAAAGCTTTAAGGATATTTATTAATACTATAGGATTTCGACCGTTATCAAACTCGCATACTATATACTTTACCTATTAGCGCTTCTAATATATCTTCTACGTATTAATAATACCTTAATTAAGTAGCTGGAACCGGCTAGTTGAATTAGCTAGTAGCTAGATAACTAAGGTATTACGAAGTAGTGAAGTACTATTATTAATAGACTTCACAGCTAATTCATACGCAGAGAAGTTATCCATAAGAAGTACTACCTTCCTATAAATCATAATAGTGTCAAACCACCGAAGCCATTCTTCAAAGATCTCGCCAGTCATCCAGGCCTTGCTATTCCACTTCCAACGTATATTAAGATTATTAATATTAACGCGGGAAGCAGCAAAAGCACGGGGGTTCTTAGCTGTGCCTATATAGTATATATTAGTATAAGAAGTAATAATATAATGGTATATAGAGCTTGCAATATATAGTATACAGAGCTTACAATGCATAGTATACAGAGCTTGCAATGCATAGTATACAGAGCTTACAATGCATAGTATACAGAGCTTGCAATGCATAGTATACAGAGCTTACAATAGCATAGGGAGTATACATACCAATAAACCATGGTTTTAGCTTCTTAGATCCATCTGCATTATAACAAAATAATGCTAAAATCCTAGCCTTTTCTTTCTTCCTTCTAGGTAGAGATCGGGTAGCAAGGCTTCGATTAGGAATATACTTCCAATAGAGGCCGGTTTCGTCACAATTAAATATATCCCGAGGACTATATAATTAGAAAGCTTAACGTATTAGAATCATATCTATAGTAGCAGACTCTAGTATACTTCCATCCTTACTATGATATATACGGCTATATATCAACTCTCGGTATTAAAATCCAGTAAGCCAGCTATTACTAAATAAAGGCATCTCTATACCCTCATAAATCGGTAGCTAGGTCTAAAAAAAGCGGGCTTTTTTACGTATAATCTCTTAGATTATAGGAATATAACTTTCGGCGAGCTTAACCTAATAGATTAAGGCTTTTTCGAGATCTAGCCACTTAGTAATTCGGGAGCGCTTAGTATTAGATCGATACTTCGAGAGATTAGCGTTAAGATAATAGTATCGGGAGGAAAGGATTTTAGAGATTATAGAGGGAGATAAGCGATGATTGTAGGCTTCGTAAAACCATTTATTAAGCTGTTTGTTCGAGAGCTAGGGGTTGCTTCGGCGGCACTCTCGAAGTGCCACTTTTTGGGAGGTAAGGATTGATCGGCGAGGCATTTTAATTGGTTGAAAATGACGTAGTAAAACCTCGTTTTAACGAATTTAGTATGGGAGGAATAATGAATTAACGAAGTTCGTAGTAAGGGGGGAATTTCGTTATTAGTATGGCGGATTAATTGGTGGGCCGGTATGACTTCGTTAAAACCGGGTATTCGTTAAAACCGGGTATTCGTTAAAACCGGGTTCGTTATAACTAGGTTTTACTGTACTAGTTAATAGTAAACTAGAGTATAAAGTTAAAGAGATCTTATCGATAAGAGAGAAGCGAGTAGGTAGAGGAATATAAACTAAAGTTCTAGTAAAATAAGTAAGATATATAAGAACGATATAGAAGAGGTTAGACGTAGTTAAAAACTACTCGGCACTTAATAACTATAAACGACGATATAGGCCCGTTCCGAGGCCCTCCTAGCACCGTCTTAACGCCGACGGTGATATTATCGTACCTATTGTAAGGATTAATATGAGGGAGGGGGGGGTACTATAACAGGCTAGAGCCCGGCTTAGATCACGTAAGGCACGTGCCTATAACATATATAAACCCCTATCGCTAGTAGATGGTTACCTTTTCTCGAAGATTAAGGTAAACAGCATGTTGGCCTAGCCTAATTGAATCAATAAAGCTTTAGCCCTTTATAAAAAATTATATATAAAGAGAGGGCTTATCCCGAAGTATTTATATATTTAATTATAATTATCTATTTACGATTTCTAGATTATAAAAGTACTTACCGACTATAATATTTACTCTTTATAATAATCTTCGTTATAATAGTTAATCTTATCGCGAAACCCGTCTTATTAAAGTTATAAATATTATTAGAGATAATTCTAAATTAAAGGATGGTTTTTTATATAAGATTAAACTACTCTATAATAATCTTTAGGTCTTTATATTCTATATATTTATAATTATACCGTTTTAAGAATTAGGAGGAGAGGAGAAGATATTATTTAACGAAATTCGTAACCTAATTCTCGCCGACCGTAAATACTAAGATAATTCTACGTTATTTAAGAAGAAGATCCGCTATTTCTCGTATTATAGAAGGCTAGGGGGCTACTTTACGAGAATCTATAAAGAGAATATATTTTTAAAGAGATTCCCCTTTAATTTCCGTTAATCTATATAAATTAGAGCGAGAATTCGCGCGAAAGGTAGTCCTATAAGACGCGACCGGAGGGTTAATTTAGGTATATTAAAACGACGGGCTACTTTACGAATAGCGCTGATTTCTTGCTTCTTAATAGCCTAGATAGCTAGTAGAATCCTACCCTCTTACTCTGTTAAATTTCGAGAGCTTTAGGAGCGTATTAGTGGCATAGTAGGTGGTTGAAGAAGAAAGGGTTAGATTAATTAACGCGTTTTAGGTGGGGTGCGTAGCTCGTTTGTGTGCGCAGCTCGTATGTGAAATACGTTAAGTAAATTAATAAAGTTAACCCCTGTTACCAGCCAGTTCTTTGAGCAAAAGAGTGTATTAAACGAAAATACTAAGTACAGAGAGAGAAAGGAAAAGAGAGAAAGAAACCTGTAAGATAGGATCCTTTATAGGGTCCTGTCACAATCAATCAAACAATGCAAACTCCCTGTAGGCGGTACATGATGGCAGAAATTACTCGATCGAAGAAATCCCTAAAGCTCAGATCGTCACAACCCCTAGATTAATAATGTTAAACCCCTGAATTTAAATTAACAATATAGCTCTAAATCTGTAATAAAAAGAAGAATCGGATACTTGATAAATATATATAATAATTAATTAATATCTAAATTACTTAGAATCTATATATAAAATATCGAATCTATACCTCTCTATAGACTCCTTTTATATTAATTTATATTATATAATATAGGCTTTAGTATGAGTTTGACTAACTGCACACCTTTAGTCCTTTCTAAGTATAGCGCGCCTTGGCATTTGATGATATAATTAATTACAGTATGCCCAGGTGGTATGGCAAATTATATCACGTCATACTTATATATTATCACGTGATCATAATATGTTATATAAATATACTATTATACCCCTTATATAAGCTAAAATCTATTTTTAAATAGTTTAGGGCTAATCTAGCCCTAAATAATATGTCTATTTAATAAATAAAACCAATGTAGTATATCACGTGATACATAATATAGTCACATGACCCTATTATTTTACTACCTTATGATTATCTCTAAGGGTATATTTCATATAACGTGATCTGGTTGTAATACTAACGTATTCGGTAAGCGAGCTGTGCACGTAACCGAGCTACGTACCCCACCCAAAACGCGTCTAGAAATTAGATCTTAGTTAGTTCAACTACCTAACGTATTCGGTAAGCGAGTGGCCATTGTAAGCGAGCGGCCACCCCACCAAAAAACGCGTCCATCAATTAGCACTTAGTTAATTCAACCATCCACTATGCCACCACTTCGCTCTCAATCATCATCAAATTCGACGGAGTAAGAGGGTAGGATTTTACTAGCTATTCAGGCTTTTAAAAATGGAGAGATTTGCTCTATTGCTCGCGCTGTATATATATTTGCAGTCCTACGTATAACCCTCCGCCGCCGAATTGACGGAGTATAATAACGCGCGATTTCTCGCGCTAATTCATCTAAATTAACTGAAATTAAGGAGGAATCGCTTTAAAAATAGATTCTCTCTATAGATCTACGTAGAGCAGCCCCCCGGCCCTCTATAGTACGAGAAATAGCGGATCTTCTGCTTTAAAATCGTAGAATTACCCCGGTTCTTTCGGTCGGCGAAAAATAGGTATATAACTTTATAAAACGATATCCTCTCCTCTCCTCCTAATTCTCGAAACGGTATAATTATAAATATATAAAATACGAAGATCCTAAAATTATTAGAGAGTAGTTTAATCTAGTTTAAAAGATAATCCTTTAATTTAGAATCGACCCTAATGATATCTATAACTTTAATAAGACCGGTTTTACGATAGGATTAACTATAACTACGAAGGTTATTATAAGGAGTAAATATTATAGTCGGTATTTACTTTTATAATCTAAAAATCGCGAGTAAGTAATAGTAATTAAGTATACAAATACTTCCGGATAAGCGCTTCTTTTATATATAATTTTTAAAAGTAAAGTCTTTCTCGAATCTTAGTTTAACGACTTTCCGGACGATTAGTATTTCGAAGTTAGTCTTAATAAATAGACCTCTAATAAAATTAGACTTTAATAACTCGAAAAGCTCTTTATTCCTATTACTTCTTCGCGTATAAAGAGGGGATATTAGCTTTTAATACTTAACGGCTACGGAAGTTATTTAATACCTTAATTTAATAAAATTTGTAAGTAAAATAAGATAATATTAATCTATATACTAGCGTATTTATCTTATCTTTTATAACCTCTTAATATAGGTTATTTTATAATATTAAAATAATCGTACGGTTAGATAGTTAAAATTAAGATACGGAACGGGATTAACTATATTAATAAACTTAACTTCCTTAAAATATACCCCTCTATACAAATTAAAGCCTTTAAATCGGAGACTATTAAGAATAGCTTCGTAGCAGCTAGTTTAGTCCTATTTATACCTAATTAAATGATTTTAAAGCTTAATATATAGCTTCGAATACCTACCCCCCTACTAAGTAAAGGGAGTAAATTAAGCCGAAATTTTACCCTTAAAACGCTAGCTACGGAGAAAGACTTACGTTAATAAGCTTCGTTAATTAAAGCTTTGCTTCGTATAAGATCTCGAAGCCCGCCTAGCCCGTTAGAACGTATATTAAACTAGCTTATAAAAGGCTTCTAACTCTAGATACAAAGTTATATTCTATAAGCGTAAGAAATTAAGGAATTATACGCCGCTAACGAGAAGCAGAAGCAAAAGCGTACTAGATCCCGGAGGTAGATACCTGCCGAAGAAGGCCTTTTAGTTTAAGAAGCCTCTGCATTAATTATACAGTAACAAGAAGCAATTGAAGTACCTCCCCCCGGCCCCGGTATGTCTAGAGAATCAACTATTCAGCCACGTACGCGGCCCCCCCGGGGTGTGGCATATGCAGATTGCTAGGGCATAGAAGAGAAATATGTCCAGATAGACCACTTAGTTAGTTGATTTAATTTAATGGAGTTTTGGTTGAGATAAATGCATTTGAAATTAATACATTCGGGCGGGGTGGCCGCTCGCTTACAATGGCCACTCGCTTACCGAATACGTTACTATGCCACTAATTCATACTTAATCTTCTCGAAATTCAATAGAGAGAGAGGGTAGGATCTTATTAACTATCTAGGCTATTAAGAAGTAAGAAATTGGCGCTATTCGCGAAGTAGCGCGCCGTTTTAACGTACCCGAATTAACCCTTTAAACTCGCCTCTATAGAATTAAATTCCGTACGAATTCTGGCGCTAATTACTCTAAATTAACTATTACTAAAGAGGAATCGCTTAAGAAATAGATTCTTCCTATAGATTCCTATAAAGTAGCCCTCTAGCCCTCTATAATATAAGAAATAGTAGATCTTCTTTTTTAAAAGTATAGAACTATCTTAGTTCTCTTAGTTAGTAAAAAATAGGTATATAATTTTATTAAATGATACCCTTTCTTCTCTTCCCGATTCTTAAAATGATATAATTATAAGCGTATAAAATATAAAGACCCTAAAATTATTAAGAAGTAATTTAATCTAATTTAAAAGATAATCCTTTAATTTAGAATCGATCTTAATACTATCTATAACTTTAATAAGACTAGTTTTACGATAGGATTAATTACGATTATAAAGGTTATTATATAGAGTAAATATTATAGTTAGAGGCCTATTTTATAACCTAAAAATTATAAATAGATAATAGTAGTTAAATATATAAATTCTTCTAGATAGGCCCTTCTTTTATATATAATTTTTAAAGATAAAGTCTTTTTTAAGTTATAGTTTAATAGCTTCCTAAAGGATTAGTATTTTAAAGTTAGTCCTAATAGCTAGACCTCTAATAAAATTAGACTTTATTAGCTTAAAAAGCTCTTTATTCTTAGTACTTCGCGTATAAAAGAGGTATACTAGCTTTTAATTATTAATAATTATAAAAGTTATTTAATACTTAAATTTAACGAAATTTATAAGTAAAATAAGATAATATTAATCTACATATTAGTATATTTATCTTATCTTTTATAACCTCTAGATATTAGCTATTTTACGGTATTAAAACGATTATATAATCGGATAGTTAAAATTAAGATATAGAATAGGATTAATTATATTAATAAACTTAACTTCCTTAAAGTATACCTCTCTATATAAATTAAAGCCTTTAAATCAGAGACTATTAAGAATAGCTTCGTAGTAGCTAACGTATTTCACTACCGAGCGGCCACTACCCCCGAGTGGCCACCCCACCCAAATGTATAAATTTCAAATGCATTTATCTCAACCAAAACGCCATTAAATTAAATCAACTAACTAACTGGTCTATCTGGACATGTTTCTCTCCTATGCCCTGGCAATGATTCTGCATATTCTACACCCCCGGGGGAGCCGCGTACGTGACTGAACTCGATTCTCTAGGCATGCCGGGGCCGGGGAGAGGTGCTTTAATTGCTTCTTATTGCTATATAATTAATGCAGAGGCTTCTTAAACTGAAAGGCCTTCTTCGGTAGGTATCTATCTCTAGGATCTAATACGCTTTTACTTCTGCTTCTCGTTAGCGGCGCGTAATTCCTTAATTTCTTACGCTTATAAAATATAACTTTATAGCTAGAGCTAGAAGCCTTTTATAAGCTAGTTTAATATACGATCTAACGGGCTAGGCGGGCTT
The DNA here is from genome assembly GCA_019190355.1 of Penicillium palitans. Taxonomy (NCBI): domain Eukaryota; kingdom Fungi; phylum Ascomycota; class Eurotiomycetes; order Eurotiales; family Aspergillaceae; genus Penicillium; species Penicillium palitans. Next base: position 11,802 of record JAHAQQ010000206.1, read on the forward strand.
TAAGATCTTATACGAAGTAAACGAAGCCTACCGATATAGATCTTTCTCTATAACTAGTATTTTTAGTATAAAATTTCGGCTTAATTTATTCCCCCGGTTAGGGGGGGGGGGGGTTAGGGTTCGAAGCTAGATATTAAGCTTCGAAATAACCCGATCGGGTTTAAATAGTACTAAACCGGTAGCTAAGAAGCTATTCTTAATTATCTCTAATTTAAAAGCTTTAATTCGTATAAGAGGGTATATTTTAAGGAAGTTAAGTTTATTAATATAGTTAATCCCGTTCTATATCTTAGTTTTAACTATCTAATTATACGATCGTTTTAGTACTATAAAATAACCTATATCTAAAGGTTATAAAAAATAAGATAAATACGCTAATATATAAATTAGTATTACCTTATTTTACTTATAAATTATATTAAATTTAGACGTTAAATAACTACTATAACTATTAAGAATTAAAAGCCGGTATACCCCTTTTATATATAAAATACTAGGAATAAAGAGCTTTTTAAGCTAATAAAGTCTAATCTTATTAAAGGTCTAGCTATTAGAACTAACTTCGAAGCGCTAATCCTCTAAAAGGCCGTTAAACTATAATTTAATAAAGACTTTACCTTTAAAAATTATATATAAAGGAAAGGCCTATCTAAAAATATTTATATATTTAATTACTATTACCTATTTATAATTTCTAGATTATAAAATAGGCCTCTAACTATAATATTTACTCCGTATAATAATCTTTATAGTTATAGTTAATCCTATCGCGAAACTAGTCTCGTTAAAGTTATAGATATCGTTAAAGTCGATTCTAAATTAAAGGATTATCTTTTAAACTAAATTAAACTACTCTCTAATAATTTTAGGGTCTTTATATTTTATACGCTCGTAGTTTTACTATTTCGAGAATTAGGAGGAGAGGAAAGGACGTCGTTTAACGAATTTTATAACTTAATTTTAGCCGACCGAAAGAACCGGGGTAGTTCTACGCTTTTAAATAAGAAGATCCGCTATTTCTTATACTATAGAGGGCCGGGGGGCTACTCTACGTAGATCTATAGAAAGAATCTATTTTTTAAGCGATTCCTTTTTAATTTCTATTAATTTAGACGAATTTATACGAGAATTCGCGTAGTTTTATACTCTATTAATTCAGGGGCGGAGAGTTATACGCGGGATATTAAAAGTACTTGCTGTAAGAGCAATAGAGCCGATATCTCTATTTTTAAAAGCTTAGATAGCTAATACGATCCTACCCTCTTGCTCTATTGAATTTCTAGAGCTTCGGGAGCGAATTAGTGGCATAGTAGGTGGTTGAAGAAGAAGGGGGTAAATTAATTGACGCGTTTTAGGTGAGGTGGCCACTCGGGGGTAGTGGCCGCTCGGTAGTGAAATACGTTAAGGATTTTATTAATATCTAATCGAGTGATTTTAAAGCTTAATATATAGCTTCGAATACCTATCCCCTCTTTCTAGCCGGGGGAGTAAATTAAGTCAAAATTTTATACTAAAAATACTAGATATAGAGAAAGAACTATATTAATAGACTTCGTTAATTAAAGCTTTACTTTATATAAGATCTTAATGCCCGTCTAGCCTATCGGATTATATATTAAATTAGCTTATAAAGAGCTTCTGTCTTATAATATAAGGTACTATCTTCCTTACTAAAGAAAATAAGGAATTACGCGCCGTTAACGAGAAGTAGAAGTAAAAGCGTACTTAATCCCGGAGATAGATACTAGCTAAAGTAGGCTTAATATTATAAGAAGCCTCTTAATTAATTATTAAGCCGGTAGAAGCAATTAAAGTACCTCCCTCCCCTATACGAAGAAGCCCTTCGCCGGCTTTATAACCACGCACGCGGGCCCCGCTAAAGTGCAGTGGTTGTGAAGAAATAGGATATAAGATTAATAGATACCTAGCTAGATAGATCATTTTAGTGTATTTAATTTAATGGAGTTTTAGTTGAGATATATGCATTTGAAATTAATATATTAGTTAGGGTACGTAGCTCGGTTGCGTGCGCAGCTCGATTACCGAATACGTTATCCTTCTTTATAAGCCTAATTAATAGTCCTAATAAAGTAGTAAATTAAGATATAAATAATCTATAAAAGTTAGCGAATCCGAGGAATCTATAAATATTATATATTAATTTTAGGGCTTCCTATATATATATTACTTTTACTTTCTTTAGATCTATATAAATCCTCTTATTTATATAGATAATAGATCTAAGATATTTAATAAAGCTCTATTTAAACCCTAACTTACCTATATTATATTATAGTCTAATATTTTTAAGCTTTTATAGTACTTTATATATTTTTTAATAGTAATCCTTTATCGAACTACTAAAGTAGATAATAATATTATTAATATATACTAATATATTAATAAGACTAAAAGACGTAATATTCTACTTAAAGAGACTATATTAGATATAAAATACTATCTTCTATTCCTCTTTTAATATTATCTATATTTTATAAAACGTTATAATAATATCTAGCTTTATAAACTACTTTACTTTTATTATATTCTATAGGATTTCTTAGATAAGAGATAGTAGATAGTAATCTTTTATATTTAGATTATTTAATCCCCTATAATCGATATAGAATCGAACTTCTTTATCTAATTTCTTTATTAAGAGTATTAAAGTAGTTATAAATAACTTATTAATATAAATAAAGTTTTTATTTAGTAGATCTATTAATATTTTCTATAGATATAAAAGCTTTTTTTTATTTATTCTATATAATAGATTATAAAGTAGGTATTCTTTATTATTATTTTAGTTATAATTTAGTAGTATCTTATAATTAATTCTAGATTAATATAATAATAGTTTATTAGCTAACTATTAACTAAAGATATCTAGCTATTACTAGTATTATTTTAATAGCTTTTTCTTTAAGTTAATATATCTCTTTAATTATAGTATTTTATTTATATTATCTAGTATAACTTTCCTAATCTATAAACGATCTAGTTAAAAGGTACTATTAAATAGTTACTAAATTAATTTAGCTAAAATACAGTTAATATATAATATTTTTATACTAACTAGTCTAATAATCCTATTCTTTTAATTCTAATATTTAGTTTTCTTTTTAATCTTTAAGATATTTATATATTCTTTATTTAATAAGTATATTCTATTAATATCCTTAATCTAAAAAAGACTAAAGATAATTTCGTCTATCTAGTTCTTAATAATATATATAAAGATTATATTATATTAGTAACTATAAATATTAATATTAAAATATATAATATAGATAATTTAGCCCTAATTCATTACTACTCTATCTAACTATTATAAATGAATATAAATATATAAAAGATTAAGAGATCTAATAAATACTTTATTTATAGTTATATAGCTTAGATAGTTATAATTAACTAATACTTCTATAAACTAGATTTTATTTATTTTAATATCGATTAAAAATAGTAGTTCCTTACTTCTAACGTATTTCACATACGAACCGGCCACACAAACGAACCGGCCACCCCACAGAAAACGCGTCAATTAATTTAACCCCTTCTTCTTCATCCACCCACCATACCACCAATTCGCTCTCAACGCTCTAGAGATTTAATAGAGCAAGAGGGTAGGATTTTACTAGCTATCCAGGCTTTTAAAAATCAAGAAATCTCTTCAATTCGTGAAGCAGCCCGCCGATTTAACATACCACGTTCGACGCTTCAAGACCGACTACGTGGCCACCAACAACGCGCGATTTCTCGCGCAAATCTATCTAAATTGACTGAAATTGAGGAGGAATCTCTTAAAAAATGGATTCTCTCTATGGATCTACGTGGAGCAGCCCCCCGGCCCTCTATAGTATGAGAAATGGCGGATCTTCTTCTTAAACAACGTAGAACTACCCCGGTTCTTACGGTCGGCGAGAATTGGGTTACGAATTTCGTTAAACGACGTCCTCTTCTTTCCTCCCGATTCTCGAAACGGTATAACTACGAGCGCGCGAAATGTAAAGACCCGAAGATTATTACGGAGTGGTTTAATCTTATATAAAAAACGATCCTTTAATTTGGAATCGACCCTAACGATATTTATAACTTTGATAAGACGGGTTTCGCGATAAGATTAACCGCTACGGCGAAGGTTATTACGAGGAGTGAATACTACGGTCGGCGAGCACTTTTATAACCTAGAAATCGTGAATAGGTAACTATAATTAAGTAAAAGGTTGGGTGGGGTGGCCGGTTCGTTTGTGTGGCCGGTTCGTATGTGAAATACGTTATCTAGTTCTTTAATCTCTTTTTATTCTTACTTATAGCTAAAAATAAAACCTACTTATTTTCTAACTTATTATTAAAATACTTATTCTCTTCTACCGAATTTAGCTTAATATCCTCTTTAACTACTATTTATAATTTCTTTATATAGATAGTTTACTTAGGTTTTAATATTATTTTATTATTATTATAACTCTCTTTCTTTTTTAGCGTATTTATAGTAACGCGGCTCTTTAGTTCTAAGCGCTTTACTAGTAAGAGAGGGTATTTAGTAATCTAGTAGCTAGATTTCTTATAATATAAGTAATAGTCTTCTTCTTAGTAATAGTTTATTTCCTCTTTACTAATCTATTAAGCTTTTATAGATCGTTTCTAATATTTATAATTATTTTATTAGTAATTTATTTTATTTATAGATTTTATAGAGCGGTAAAAGAATAGCTTACTTATATTTAATATATTTATATCTATATTAATCTTATAGAGATAAGAGATTAGGCCTTAAAAGATAGTAGGTATATTATAATTTATTAATAAGTATTTATAGTTTAGTTTAAAGAACTAAATAGGATTTATTATTTAGCTTTATTAGGTTATTTTAAAGCTTTAATATTAGCGAACTCTTTTTCTAGCTATAATAAGAACTTCGAGAATATTATATCTTTAGATTAATTAATCTAGTAAAGATATTAGATAGCCTAAGCTTATATATTTAGATTACTATAGATCTTCTTTAATTAATCTAGTAGCTTTTCTAAGCTATTATCGTTTCGTTAGTATTTTATATATATTCCGGTATTCTTTTAGATAAGCTTCTCTAACTAGGAGAATATATATATAAATTACTTATATTTAGTACTAATAGCCTTATTATTAACTATTAGTTTATTTTCTATTATAATATATTAAGTAGGCTAGTTATTTATACTTCTTATAAATAATATTAAATTAGGGAGTCTTACTCTTAATTAGCGGTAAGTCTCTTTAATACTTAATAGCGTTTTAGTAAAGGTTTATACTTATTCTATAACCGTTTCGCTAGTATTCTTATCGGTTTTATAGCTAACGCCTTATTATATTAGTATCTCTTCGAGATAGCGGATTTATTTTCTTTATATAATAGAAAGTTATTCTTAAGTCGCTATTTACTACTCTTATATAGTTATAATCCGCTATTAGGAAGTAGTAAATTACTCTATTACTTTATTATAGGCCTATTAGTTCCTTATTATCTAATATATTATAGCTTCTATCTATAGTAGAGCTATATTCTATTAGTTTTAAGATTCTATAACTAGTCATTAGTATATTCCGTTAATCCTTCGTTACTAAATCGATAGTAGTTTAGTAGTAATCTATCTATTATATCTAGGAATCGTCGTTTCTAGGGCTTCTCTATTAAGGGTCCGATAGTCGCTAAATTAGGGGTAATTTAGGGGTAGTACTTCTAGTATACCTAGGGATAGTCGCTTCTAGGGCTTTTCCGTTAGATCCGATGTTTTTACGATAAGGATCGGAAGATTGAGGTATATAAAGGGCTAAAGCTTTAGCTTTATTAATTCAATTAGGCTAGGCTAACATACTATTTACCTTAATCTTCAAGAAAAGATAACTATCTACTAGCGATAGGGGTTTATATATATTATAGGCACGTGCCTCACGTGATCTAAGCCGGGCTCTAGCCCGTTACATTTTTAAAGATAAAGTCTTTATTAGATTATAGTTTAATAGCCTTTTAGAGGATTAACGTTTTAAAGTTAGTCCTAATAGCTAGACCTCTAATAAAACTAGTCTTTACTAGCTTTAAAAGCTCTTTATTTCTAATACTTTATATATATAAAGATATACTAGCTTTTAATTTTTAATAATTATAGAAGTTATTTAATACCTTAATTTAATAAAATTTACGAGTAGAATAAGATAATACTAATTTATATATTAGCGTATTTATCTTATCTTTTATAACCTCTATATATTAATTATCTTATAGTATTAAACCGATTATACGATTAGATAATTAAAATTAAGATATAGAATAGGATTAACTATATTAATAAACTTAACTTTCTTAAAGTATACCTCTTTATTTAAATTAAAGCTTTTAAATTAAAGATAATTAAAAATAGCTTCTTAGCTATCGGTTTAGTCCTATTTAGACCTAATTAAACTATTTTAAAGCTTAATATTCGGTTTTAAATCCTAATCCTTTTAGCTAGCTAGGGTAGTAATTTAAGCCGGAATTTATTCTAAAAACCTTATTTATATAGAAAGATCTATATTAATAAGCTTTATTAATTAAAGCTTTATTTTATATAAGATCTCGAAGCCTATCTAGCCTATTAGATCGTATATTAAACTAGCTTATAAAAGGCTTCTAGCTCTAGCTATAAAGTTACATTTTATAAGCGTAAGAAATTAAGGAATTACGCGCCGCTAATAAGAAGTAGAAGTAAAAGCGTACTAGATCCCGGAGACAGATACCTACTAAAGAAGGCCTCTTAGTTTAAGAAGTATCTATATTAATTATATAATAATAAGAAGCAATTAAAGTACCTCCCTCTAGCCCTAGTATACCTAGATAATCGACTATTTAATCATATACGCGGCCCTTCCGGGAGTATAGAATATATAGATTGCTAGGGTATAGAAGAGAAATATATCTAGATAGACCACTTAGTTAGTTGATTTAATTTGATAGAGTTTTAGTTAATATAAATGCATTTAAAATTAATAGGTTGGGTGGGGTGCGTAGCTTGTTTATATACGCAACTCGTATATAAAATACGTTATAGGTTTCTTAGTTCCGCTTCTTATAATATTTATTAACTAACTATTAGTAGCCTATTTAGGTATAGTATAAGTAGGTCCTTACGTACTATCGAGAAGATATAGTATAGATATTACGAGCTACGCTTTCTTTATAGGATTATCGAAGTTATATATTATATCTCTATTCTAGTAATATAGATTATATTAGTTAGGTAGTAGCGAATTAGAGGTTCTATATTATAATTTATAAATAGTTAGATTTCTAGTTAGGGCTTATAGATTAGATACTTTTAGAGTAATTATATAATAAAGAATTAAATCTTAAGCTAATTAGTAAATATTTTAATCGCTCTTTAGACGTTCTTATATTAAATATCTATTATATAGAGGGGTTATTATTTATTATCTTTATATTACTGCTAAAGTAACTAGAGATAAAGCTATTATTAGTAGTAGATACCTACTTAGGATGGTCTCTAGTCGATCTTATAGCCTTTTCTAGGTATCTTTATTCTTATCTATTATATCTTAGTTTAGCCGAGTATAAGTAGATTAGTAAGTAGGCTTATTAAAGGAGCTATTTAAGGTTTACGGCTATTTCTAGTCTAAGGATCTTAAGATACTTAGAGAGAGAGAGAATAAAGAAGAAGAAAGATTAATAATTAGGATTTCTTATAATTATTTTATATATTTAGCCTTAAATAATATTAGTCTTAAATTTAATTTATTTTTATTTTAGTCTTTCTTTACTCTTACTTCTATTTCCGTTTTATATAGGATTTAATAACTTTTTAGATATAATTTATTATTTTTATAGCTATTTATTAGTTATATTCTAAAGACTAACCTATCTATTTAATAAGATAATATTATTCTTTATTAAACTTTATATTATCTTTAATTTCTTTAATTTCCTATTCATTCTTATCTTTTAGTTTAGATATTAATAGAAGGTCTAAATTATTTTTATCTTACTTATATTAAGATTATAATAGTAAAATAAGGAATATATTATAGATTAATATATAGTTATTAGAGAGAAGTAAGTAATATATCTATTTTCTAATAGAGTTAAGTACTTTAAATAGGCTAATAAATCTTAAGGAGAGCTTTTTAGAGGTTATCTTTAGCTTAAGATATTTTATAGATAAGGTTACTAGATCTCTTAAGCGGAATATTATTAGATTATAATATTTATTATAGTATTTCGCTTATATCTTAATAGTAATTTACTAGTATTTCTCAAGTTTTTCTTTAAGTTATTTTAGTTTTTTAAGATATATAAATACTATTAGGATCTCTCTTTCTTTAATACTATTCTCGATATATATTTAGAAGTTTAGGCTATAGTCTAATAAGGTTTAAAATAAAAAGAGTCTTATAATAGAACTTTTTATATTATTATATATAAATTTAGTAGTTTTTAGTAGCTTTAGCTATTATTTTTAGTTCTTTAGAATAAAATATTATAGGTAATATTTAAAGATCTAGTTAATTTATTTTATTTATCTATTAGTTTAGAGATAGAAGGCTAACGTATTTCACTACCGAGCGGCCACTACCCCCGAGTGGCCACCTCACCTAAAACGCATCAATTAATTTACCCGCTTCTTCTTCAACCACCTACTATGCCACTAATTCGCTCCCGAAGCTCTAGAAATTTAATAGAGTAAGAGGGTAGGATCTTATTAGCTATCTAGGCTTTTAA
>JAHAQQ010000207.1:0-20496 GCA_019190355.1 Penicillium palitans
AGATTACTTTGCCCGTTTTGACCATGGTCACTAGCCATGGTCACCGTCTGTTTCATGAGGGTTGAAGTCCTTCAACAGGTGCCGCAATAATGGGTTGGACAATGTGGCAGACAGTCACATTCGATTGCACCGGATGTTGGCCATAGGACGTGCCTCTCATTGATCCAACTACAGTCCTCTTTGTCTAATTCTTCCCTCGCACCACTCGAACGGTACTTTGTATGTCGCTCGCCACCAACTGATGTCGCCTCTACTAATACTTCTGCTACTTGTCCGTACGGACACTATGAACATACTCCCACATCTAGGGTGTAAGTTGTTTTACTTGACGGAAAATCAGAAGTCCAGACTTTGTTGGAAATCTCAGAATAGAAGCCGAGTCCTGTTTCCAGGACAACGAAATGAGTTATTTCAGCTACCATGGCTCACGAGCTAGGTTCTCATGATAGCCACCCCCTCGCAAGCCTGCAACGCTACTGTCACATTGATGAAACATTGAATACAAATAGCACCCAACGTACCAATCAAACACCGCGCGTGAATTTAGACAGACGCAGGTACGGTTCCGCGATGCAGATCCCGGGGAAGATCCACGGGACAGTAGATCACGGAGGTTCTATTTGTGGCCCGCAGAAGAAATCGGAAGGATCTGCAAGGGTCTAGACACGATCCACAAACAAATTCTAACCTAACGGCCGTTAGGGCCCAATGGAACAGCGGTCTTTGTTACTTAGGAGGTATTGCTGGGGCAGGGGAGTATTTGGAATATCACACAGAGTTTTGGAAACAGGGATCTGATTCGCGGTTCAGGTGCCCTCGCAAAAGAGTGATTGGTCCTCCGTCGAGGGGGAAGCTGCTGCTATCTTTATCTGGTCTATAGAACGTTCTAGAAGCTATGTCTTCTGTCCTGCAAAATCCTTCCTCGTAGAAAGTATACTCTCTTTAAGCCCGACCCATCCTCTCCATTTGCCAAATTCGATAGCCAGTCTGATATCTCTCGCATATAGTTTTTGAGATCAATGTCAATTGTGTAAGAACAAGATCGTAGATCTAAACACAGTCTCCGCTTTGTGCATTAGGGGCCGAGAAACCGAGAAACCGATTGGTCCCGGCCGGCCCACCCGCAAAGTTTATTTCCTGGCGACCGACAATATTTGCGAACAAAGTTGCTTCTTTCTACAATATACAATACTTTGCCAGCGCGAGATCTTGGACAGAGGATTCGATTTTCCTCCTAAATTCTCGGACTCGGGGAATAGATTTAATTACGCGAATCCAACAAGCAAGCGAAGCAGAAGCCTATGGATAAGCTTTCGATTAAGTTCAACCTTGAGTCCTTATGAAAGCCGCATTCTCTCGCCGAGCGTGCGTTTCCATGGTTCATCAAAACTTCAGCTGTCAATTTGATTCGGGATTCGCCTACTGATCGACGGGCCCGCTCATGATCCCACGGTCTGCGCGAACTCTATTTCCTCGTGACTTGAGTCTGCCAGTTTTGGACTGACTGGGAAAACCTTTGCTTCTCGTCAAATATGACTAGTGCGTGGTTCGAAAATAAGTCCTATGCCTCAGGTTCTACTCTACAGATCACTCTGCCTTCGACCACCCATCTAACCGAATCCATTTGAAGATGCAACCAAAGATATTACCTCCAGCTGACAAGAATTAAGTGGGTTTTGAAATTTTACAGGGGGCCCCCTTGCTACCATGACCTGGTCCTGTTCCGAGGACAATCATAGTAATGTGAGTCTTTATACACTTCCCGCAGCATTTTCCAGGCCGCATGGGACTCCGATGACATTCGCCTGGATTAGAGCAAATATGAAGAATGTGCAAGTATAGTTGATTTATAACAGCACTGTAGACAGGTCTGTTTCGAAGGCACACGGAGATGTGCTCCATCTGACTAGGTTTGACATCTGGGACATTCTCGATGCTGTTGTGATTCCAAGGAAGAGTGATTTCTGTTGTTTTTATAATTACATGAGGGGATATGTACAGCCACGACGGAATTTCTCATGCTGCGGCTTCCTTGCGGAGCTACCAGAGCCGTTCATTATAGCAATTTGTACAAGGATTAGTTATAGAGATAGTTGGCCACCGCTGCTTCGGTATCCCGATGTAAACCGCGTGTCGACAATCTGCTGCTAGCATGGGCGTTCTGTCCACTGCTAATCAAGCTTCCTGGCTGCACAAACACGATGCACATAGTCCCACATTGAAGATGACGATCGAGTCTCTTTAGGCCAACGCGGGATTGATACTCGCGTCGCACGACCTGTGACAGAGGATTAGCTTGTAATGATTAAATGATAACAGGTAATAACAGGAAATGTATTTCGTACCTAGTCTGGAGCTTTCTGTTTGACTCGATCCATTGCTGTCGCTCTCCTCAGCCGTTAAGATTGTTTCAAACCATTTGTCAATGTTACTTTTGGCAGAAATTTCGGTTGGGAGGGCCGCCAATGAAGCCCTACGGCCGGTTGAGTGACGAGCGCCTTTTGATTGTTTTTGATTGCCTGAATGATCAGAAGCTCTGGCGCCAGTGCGATGGCATTTTCGCAGAATATGATACTTCTTCCCCCGTAGAGACTCAGCGCTTCGGGCCACCCGGTGTTGTTCATAATATGCGTCGGAGCGGGCTTTCCACGACAGCTCTCGATGGGCATCCAGCCAAGAGAGAAGATTTCTCTCCTCCCATTCCGGCCAGTTCATTGCGCTACGTGGGGACATGGTGATGCTCAGGCAAGTGGTAGAAGTGGGAAGAACGGGTGAAGAAAACAGCACAAAGTGAACTTGAAGGTGTAGGTTTGTTGAGTTTAAAAATCTTTTCATTACTCGGTCAACTACGAAGACCCTACCGTTGCATTAAAAAAGACCATTGTTTGATTATGAGCCATGGCTCAGTCTGGTGAGCTGGTCTCAGACTTCACCATTCGTCAGTCCAAACATGCCCTCAATTTATTATTGCACCCTTGGAAAAGAGGTGGCTATTGAGAAACAGCGACGTTGAAACGCAAACGATGCTGGAAGCCTTTCTTTCTTGGCCACACAGCATGGTTCTACCGCTTCATTAAAACAGGTTCTTCTAGGAGGGCTTTCTTTTTCGTGCAAAATTCGTTGGCCTTCTTGTCTATTGTCTGAATCATCCGTCAACGGTGGTTTGACAGACAATGTGGAAGTCATGGGCAGAATATGAGTGCCTCAACAATGAAAGGTCTTAGATCACTTAGTGAGTGATGGTCTGAGATTCATTCCACATAAAGCCCCGGGTGTGAAAGTATGTGTGGGAATTGGTTGACCTTGCGCCCCCATTGCAAGCAAACAAAGCCCTCAATTCCGGTTTCACGTTCAGATATCTATTAAAGCCAGTGCGCCCCTCTCCTTTTACTGTTCACCCAACCAGAATCGGGAACACTCGCCATCTCGGCTAAAACGCAAGTATGGGTGGAATTCGAAAAGTGTCGCACACTCATCGACGACATGACTTTCGGAGTAGATTGGAACGTGCATTGTCCTTGTCGCCCTCCGAGTCTGAGAAAACCAGCAGTCCGTCGGCATCTGAGGCAGGCGATACAACAGAGGACGATGTTTTGCGGGACGGAAACGACTGCTCTGACGATCAGGAAAACAGCAACTCAGCCGACGAGAGTGAGGAGGCTCCACGAGAGCGGGGAATGAAGCATAAACGTGAAAGAGACATGGAAATACCGAAAAAGACTCAGCTTCATGGGGAAGGCAATGCGGTAGCTCTCGAATGTGTGGCGGAGTAAGTATCGACCTCATCAAAGAATATGACTTCGAGATTGCCTGCTGACAACGTCCAGACTAAATAACCGAATGAAGTCAGTTGTGGATCGACCTTTGAGTGAAAACATGAAGCGCTAATCTTCTATGCAGGTCCATTGAGAGCTCATCGTATGTCCAAAGCACCTGCAATGAAACCGTTCGCAACGACTTGGCTGATATCTTTGCTCCATTGGCGATCGTGGAGACTGGGATGAATAAAGTGGCAAAACAGGGCAACAACAAAGCTACAGGGGGCCAGAAAACCGGCCGATCTCTGCGTCGGGCAACAGTGGTTAAATTTTGATTTTCGGCCATTTGGACCAGAGCAAGGTATCAGCTCGTGTTGGTACTGAGTATTGTACATGGTTCGACTGCCAAAGACCAACTGGAATAGAATGCGAGCAATCCAATAGCCGCCCATACATTGGTTGGCTGCTGAAAATGTGTCGATGGGGTCAATTTCACACTGACAATGTGTCAACTCCTGTACCATCTTGTCATCGTGCATTGAGACCTCTTGTTTCGCCAATCCTCCACCAAGTTACCAACAACTTAGGGATATGAATGGAAATGTAACTTAGCGTACCGAAATGATTTCTCGAGGCCGACCGGCTATAGTCTAAGATTATTTAGGCGAATCATCTAAGTTTTCTTCAGTTCGAGTCTTGTTGATCATTTGTACCCTTTTTGGCCCACCATTTCCATACTCCGGTCTGCATCATCGAAAGCCTTGGCTGGAACAACGAGACTTTAGGGTATCATTTAAATATCACACGTTTTTCGAATAATTTGACATCGGTCGTGACTATTGCAAGCACAAGACCCTTGACGTTTGATAAAAGTAGCACAGTGTCTGAAAATCATTACTATGGAAATTTGCCGCCTACGTGTTTGGGCTGGATGTGAATTTGATTCATGGCAGGTTTGTGCCAAAGATTAGGAATGAACCACCAGAGTGCGCACAAGATGTGCTGAGTTTCCGTTGAAGTTCGCAGAGCCAAAGATTCAATTCTCGATGATGGGAGAAACTTAGAACTTAAGCACTCACAGCCCTCCTTTCCAGACTTTGCCAACAGTAACAGGCTAATCTCCATGAATGGTTGGCGCTGGGTCGCATTACACTCAATCGGTTACTTCTACCCTCGTCATGATATGCTGCGAATGTTGCAGATATTTGTCATAAGCCACTTGTATACTGGCTACATGCTAAATAGCCAGCTCTACTACATGAATAACTGGGTCCAAAGGAAACATATTCATCCCTCTACAGATCCATGTTGGTTGGTTGCAGAGGGCTCCTGCTGGTCAAGAAGCGGGACGTTCGGTTCGGAGAAGCTGAGGGGGAAATCGTGGCCCTGAGTAGCCACGCCTCCCTGCTCGGGCCAGTCTGCGTGAATGACCCCAGAGCTCGGCAAATAAGATGCCAGTCGTTTATTCTGGAGGGCATCGACCGTGTTCCAAAATCGAGTTGTCGCTGACACCAGGTCTCCGTGTGCCTGATCCAACACCAGCTGAATATCATTCCATGGGACCTGGTCCTGCAGAGCGGCATTTGTGCACTCCAGCTGCTGCTGAAACTCGCAGACCTCTCGCCCAATCCGCTGACTCTCAGCTAATGCTACGTCCCTTGCTGTAATAGCCAGCTGCACTTTCGAAGTTTGTTCAGCTTTCTCGGCTTCAAGTTGGTCCAGCAACTGACAATGCTTGCGTCTCTCCTCGTCCCTTTCCTCTTGTGCTTTTTGAATGTCTTCCTCAATGTTGCTCATCATCTGGAGACACTTCTCATGGGTCGCTTTATCATGTTTCGGCCTGGGCTTTCTCGTGACTGAAGATGCCTAGCATAGTCAGTAGAGTACATCAAGCTACGCCGCCAGCACAGTGTTGATCACGAAGGAGTCAGGACATATGGAAAGAAGGTAAAGATTGGGTACCGTATGCTTTTGCGACCTAGTCACCGGTTTGAGAGGGTTCCGGTCATCTTTGGATCTGGAGGCAGTAGACCGAACGGAATAACACGACGGTGCAGCACGCAGCTGTACTTCGTCAGACCTGTGGCCTGCCTGCTCCCGAGAAGGCTTTTTAGTTTTTGGCATGCTCGGTCTGTTCGATCGTAGAATGATCAATTGTCCAATGGGATGTAGAAGGGTTGTAAGAACTATCGGCAGTGACGATCGAGAAGTTGATATTATGTATAGGTGAAGGCCAGGCGCAAGACTTGAAAATGAATGAAAGCGGTCTCACTCCTGTCCAACAGCTGTGCAAAATCAGGATCATAAATCAAATATTGAGTACTGTGCGTAAACGCGACGCACAAAATACCTGCCGCTTTATCCTGGAGTATGCGATCAACAAGTCCGCATAAAGATGTACGTTATTACAGACAACGCTATCTCATGATAAAAAATTTAATCGGCCCGAGATACCACCCAGAAGCTCCAGGGCTCAGTATTATCTATCAAAAACAGTATTTTGTGAGTGTCGCCAGCTTTCACGACGCTCCGTAGGTTGACCTAAGAAACTGCGGCGTTCTCACAGTCCTAAAATTCACGTCCGCATATATATGGTTTACGCCACTACTTCTGGCTAGATATGACTTTCGATTGACAAGTATCATTGATCACTGTGCCCTCGATACCGGTGCAACTATGAAGGCATTTCTTGCCAGTAAGGTATTCGTGAAGTGTCCCACCATGACAGACACGACTAAGGGGCAAGAATACCCAATGCTATCACCAAACGATAGATTTAGCAGAAACCTGAAATCAACTTGATACTGCGATGGGAACTGACGATGTGTCACGAGACAGGGCAATCATTAGGCCACTTTCCATGTTTGATGGGCGGTCAGGCGTGTGTTTACGAGGCTGATGCAGCTAATGAAATGTGAGTCTGATCTGGACGGAGCTAGCAGAGTGTCGAACGATGATCGGTAATCTTTCACTTAGCTTTTCTAGGAGAAAGCGCCGTGTCGCATCTAGAAATTGACAGGTCCAAGTATGTCTTTGATTCGACGAAGTTGACTATCACTTCTGCCCTCAATGAGTCGAATATCTTATTGAGTGAAAATTTCAAGTACAACATATCAATCGTAAGTGAAATCCACTGAAGCTAACAACGCATGTTACAATCATCCTCATAAGCTACACATACGACATTGGCCTCAGCATATATCATTCAGAAACCGTTTTCGTCAAGCACGCGGCTCGAGACTGTTGCTGGTAGCCCTCCTACAAAGATTATTGATATATCTTATTAGCTAAAACATCGGCGACGGCTTGAATCTAGATGAGCCTTGTTGTCAAAATGCAGCGCGTATCACCGGAGGTATGCACGCTATGCAATGCACGACAAATAGAATATTCAGTGCGCTCTCAGCGCATATCGGTGATCCGTCGCGTCTGTCCAGTGAATCTCAGACCTCGCTCGCTACAGAGTGCATACCAATGGCCGATGATTGACTGCCATGCGTCTCAAGTGTAATCTCAATTCCTTCTGTTTGCAACGAACTTAATGTCTGTATTGCTCCAGCGATACCCACTCTCTTTTGCACTAGCTCATCATGCAAGTTCTTATTGTGCGACTCAAGGACTTGAATATCGTGGCGAAGTTCATTGGCCTCAGTGCGGAGCGTATGACTTTCGCGAAGACAGTCATCCAGTCGAGAACGATTGCGTCCTAATTCCTCTTCTATGCGGCTGTTGGTAGCCTTGAGCTCGCAAATGTCCGCCGTGAAAGAACCATCCACTATTCCTTCACTGAAATCATGTGCCTTTATGCTCCGTCAGAAGGGCTATATTGAAGAGGCACCTGGCAAGGGACTCACCTCGTTTGGAAGGCTGCTAGTATTGGACTGCGAGGTATCTAAGGACTGCGGGTTGACAGCTTCGAGTGAGCGACCGAGCTTTCTGCAAATCAACTGGTAAAGTCTGGGCGAGCCACTACTTAGACTTGGCTTGAGCAAATCGGCATTCGTTCCCGTGACGGACCAAGAGTATCCATCTTCAGGCCGCGGTTGAAGGCGGACTCTTTCGGGAGCGACGACAAGGTGGAGTCGGTCATCTACGAGTATTAGCCAGGTAGGTAAGCAAGAGAGGATCACGAATACATATATGAGCCGCTAGGGCTTCTCGACATCGTTTTCTCAGTTTGAAGCGCTTTTCGTTGCTGCTTTTAGACATTGTAGTGTACGTTTGGTATCTATGAATTAAGGGAGAGATTCCGCGGGTATTTATGTTTAAGCAACCGACTTCTTGCACCAAAGACTTGCTCGGTGTAGGATCGATGATTCGTTCTTTGCTCAGGCCATGGGTAGCGCGCCCCACTTTCCGAGTTGTCGATCTCAATTGGATGAGATCACAGTTTGTGATAGAAACCCGGATCACTTGAGAATCGGTTGAAAGTCCAGTAAGCCGTTCACTTACTGAGGCCTCACGACTAGACGCGTGAACAAAAAACAAAAATCGCGACCCTCATTTTCTGCTAAGCATTGCTTTCATAGCGATTTGGTAGCAAAACACCGGAATCTATTTAGTCTGGTCCTTTTCACGCTGCCTCGCATTCCTGCCTTCAAAACTCCGGCGGAACCCATAATGAATTGATGGCGGTTTGAAAACTGATGCCACTTAGCAGACTATAGGGCTCGCTAACAAAGTTCTCAAAAGATTCATCAAGACCTCTGAAATATATATAATGGGCAGGGTCGGGTTGACTCCATGTTTCCCTTGCCACCTGTCAGCTCAAATGGCAATGACTGCAACAGCTCGCCGGCTGCGCCACCAAAGACTAGCCAACGACTGCGACCTGACGCCATTACTGAGTGACTCCTCAAAGCTTCCACCGCCAAATATGACCACTCGCCATGATACAAATGCCGGTCGCACCATTCGCGCTGACTCGCTGAGTCCACCTTCTTCGCGGCGAGCCAACAAAACCCTTCAAGTGAGGATTCATCATCGAACCCATGGCTCGCGTTTTACGCTCCTAGCAGGACAGCCTGGCAGATCTCAAAGGAAGGGTGCCAAAAAAGGCCCGCGCCAGAAGCGAGCGGTTTTCGAGCGAGAGGTAACTCGACTGGGTTGGATGCGACGACTTCGTCCCATGCCCCATAGACGTTGTTAGATCAGACAAGTACAGGGCGCACGTGAAGACCCAGAGTGTGGCATGTCGCAATCTCTAGTCACGTGCATGTATCGTTAAATATGTGAAAATCTCTTGCAAGAAAATGAGTATGAAATAGGTCTACCGTGCACGATAGGTCAGCCTATCAAAGTAGACTCTCTATGTAGGAGCTTACTCTGCTAGGCATTCTATCGATTGGTATACAGGGAGGATCGAAATTGGACTCACTATCTCGTTCTCTTTGATTGTTTCTCGAACACTATTTTTTAGTGACGCTAGTCCTGATGCATGTACTATTTGACCAAGAAAGGATCACACTGTATACAATCAAGCGACTTCAAGCAGTAATCACTCTATGGTATATCTCCCGAGTTCATGGACAATCAGATTGTAATTTGCTCTAGCTAATGAGAAGGCTGGAATTAAATTATCCTCCAGTCTCCTTTGCGAATTTCTTTGCATTTAGGCGGGAAACCATATAATTCTGGTTTAAAAGCCTTGCCTGAATCACCCTGCCCATGGCGTCGACATGGCGTACTTCATTTGGAGGTACCCAAAGGTACATCTCCGTGGCTCACTTGGTTAACTGCAAAGAAGACACCAAGGCAAGGATCAGTTCGATCTGCTGAGTGTCAGTGTTGTTTGTAATATGGGAATGATTGCGATTACCTCCAGTGCGAATATCCATGTTTTACCTAACATGCCTATGATGGCAACCACAAGCAAAAGAAGTGCTACTACAGAGAGGTACACACACACACACACAATTCATTAACGCCCGGCGGCTGAACCGAAAGGGCAACTATCACTATTCTACCAGTACATGCATGTTTGGGTATAAGCCGTGTCTCCTTGGAGCCCATACAGTATTTCCTTCCGTATTTGCCATTTCAATTTCCAATCTCATAGCAGGTCCCCGTGGGTTAGTATTGGTTAGTAGACTGGCTTGAAGGCGCTTCTTCAAGTGTTCAACATCCTATCTTCGGCAGTTGAAGCGCGTCTACCGTCTGTCACAAGGGGTTGGGGTTAGTAAGAGGGGGTATTTTGTCCGTTCGTCGGCAGGGTTAGGTGGCCTCAAGTCGGCCCGTAGCGATCGCAAATCGTATTGAGGCTCGCACTGCATCCAAATTCAGCGTCCACTTCTGGTCATCGGAAGGCGATTTTCCACCCAAGAAGGAGATATTACTTCGATGAGTGTGGGTAGATTGCAGCATTTCTGTCCGGTGCGCGGTCCACTTCCGACATCGAAAGAGAAAGTGGTCCACCGTCTCTCTTGCTTGTCCACATGCACATTGATCCGTCTCAGCGGCATTGATTCGAAAGAGATATCCATTGAGTCTTGCCATACCCGTGCGGAGCTGGGCCAGTACGCTCGCCTCTTTCCACGTTAATCGGTTATACAGCTGTCGCGTGTGGTTCCCTGGGAGTGCTGTGTCCACTCGTCGGGAGTGTCTCCCTACATTCTCGGGCAACTCGCTTTTGGGGACTGCTTGGGCACGCGCAATCTTGAGAGTCGTTGGTTTCATTTTGGGGACCTGTCCTTGCAGGATGGCATCTTCTTGCGTCGCGGCTCTCGCCTGCTCTTTCGCCAGCCCTAGTAGCTTGTTGTCTTCGCTAGTAGGGATCCACCGGATGCTGATCTGATTCCCATGCCTCTGCAGTCTTCCTATCAGCTTGTAGATTTGATTGACGAATTCCTGGCCCGACTGTTGTCGCGGGTTCCTCAACGTGAGAGCCGCCACTTTGTTGCTTGTGATCAGTGTGGTCCGAAAGTCTTTCAATCCCCGGAGTGTCTTGAGGGTATGCACCATTGCCGCCAGCTCCGCGGAAAACGGATTGTGCGCTGTCCTCGCGCTCAACGTGACGGACAAGGTCTTCAGTCTCGCTTTCCGATAGCGGGGTGGTGTTTTCTCGATCGCGACTCCAAATCCGACCAGCTCGTTCCGTGCCGAGCTGCTGAACGCGATCCGCATTGATCCGCCTGGTACAAATGATCCCTCAGAAATGGGCTCATCAGTCTGCACGCGTGCTTCCCATGGGGCCAGTGTAAACGGGTTGATGGTTTCCAGTGATTCCATGTCGATATTTTTCAGCGCGTCCGCTACTTGGTACAGTGGTGAGCGGTGGTATCTCCTGAATTTCCTGATCCGATCTGTGTTTCTGCGGAGAGGATTGGTCTCTGGTAGTGTGTGGAGGTCCGTCCACATCTTCACGGCTCGTCTCCAGAATCGGTGTCGTGCCGTGGCGATATGGGCCTCGGCCTCCGCTACGCTGGTCGCAACGGTGAGGAACGTGCCCACAATTGCTTGCGCTCCTACCCTTTGCACTCGGTTGATCGGTCCCATGTTCTGATTCTTGAAGGCGTGCATCCAGACATTCGAGGCATAGTCCATCACTGGAGCTACCGTCGATGAGAACAGCTGCCGCGCTGTCGCTGGAGAGAGACCTCGGAGACGTCGAAGCTCCATCGCTGCCTCCAGACCTTTGGACGCTGCTCTTGCAATATGCTCCTTGTACTTCAGTCTCGTGTCCATCAGCACCCCCAGAATTTTGACCTTGCTTTTGGGCTCCACCGTCTGTCCTTTGATAGTGAACGGCTCTTGATCCACTTTGCGAGCCTTGGGTGCGAAGTGTATAATCGCTGTTTTTTCTGCTTCAAAAGTTGCTCCGCTCCTCTTCTCCCAGTCGAGCGCTTCGTTAATGATGGTTGTGATACCCTCCCGATTACTGTGCACGGTTGGCCCGGTCACCCACGCGGTAAAGTCATCCACGAAGGCAATTGCTCCTCCCTGGCTGTCGATCTGCCTCTGCACGAGGTCGGCGTTGAAGAAGAGAAATAGGATTGGAGACAGGGGCGAGCCCTGAGGCAGTCCAGGCTGTGGCAGGTCCTGAACCTCCGACAGTTGTCCATTGATCTGGATGGCCGCCGTTCGTCCCGAGCAGAACGCCTCAACCCACCGAAGCAGAACCTCCGGTATACCTCGCGCCTTCATCCTCTGGATCAGTCGTTCCTTACAGACCCCATTGTAGGCCCCTTTGACATCGAAGCTTATCAGGCTCAGCACCCGACGCCCTCGCCATGCTGTGTAGATTTGCTCCTGTAGGAGTAAGAGTGCTTGCTCCGCGGACCGCTGCTTTTGGGCCCCGAAGTGGCTCGTCGGGAGCAGGCCGTGGGTCTCCACTGCGTGCGAGATTCTTTCTGCTACCACCGGTTCTAGAATCTTGCCTAATGTTGCGAGCAGTGAGATCGGCCTCCATGCCTTGGCAATGGTGTAGTCTTCCTTGTTCGGTTTCCTCAGCGGGATGATCTTTGCGTGTCTCCACTGTTTCGGCAGCGTGCCTTCTTCCAGTGACGCCTGGAAGAGATCGAGGACCCGGTGTTTGACCGTGGGCCAGGTCATCTTCCACACTATGGCTGGTAGGCCATCATCGCCTGGAGCCTTCCAAGACTTCGTTGCGAGCAACTGCCGCTCTACCTCTTCCATGGTGATGGTCGGCATCTCTACCGGCGCTCTTTGTGGCCTGGGCCCCTCATCGTCAATGCTGTCCGGCAGCGGTGGGAAGAATTTGGTCAGCAGTTCTTCTGCCTGCTCCCTATGATTGGTGGTAACCGTTCCATCTGCTTTGAGGAGCTGCGGTACCTTCCCGAAGGCTGCATCTTCCCCTGATTTCAGATACTTGGCAGCTTTCCAAATGTTGTCGTTGTCGGCCAGAAACTCGTTCCAGTGTTTCTTCTTCTGTTTCCGAATCGCGTCATGGTATTGCTTCGCGGCGCTTGCGGCCATGTCCTCCAGCTGTGGCACCTTTCGCCCCGCGCGTCTTTCCGAGCGGGCGTGGTTTCTCCAGTGTGTGTATATCTGACGGAGTTGCGTCAGGTCCGCCGTCCACCATCGTTTTGCGTGCGGTGACGGTTTGGCCTTCGGCGTCAACGCACGAACCGCTTCCGACACCGCGCACATAAGCCGATCAGTCTTCTGCTGTACGGAGCCTTCCACCGGAGTGGCAGCTAGCGTCCTCGCGATTCTAGCATTGATCTCTTTCCACGGTGCATTCTTGAGTAGCAGTTTGTCTGTCTGCGTTGGAGCCGTCCAAGGCGCATCAAAAACGGTCTCAATGGTGCCGTGATCTGAGCCGTGCTCCGTTCCATGGACCGCACATTTGATCATCGAGTCCGTCAAGGTTTCCGAGGCGAGAGCGAGGTCGATCGTCGACTCGCAGTCCCCCGAATATCCTCCGCCGTGCCATGTCTTGGTGCCTCGTTTAAGCAGGCTGCTGAGTCCAAACTCATTCATGAGGTCGATGATCGGATCCGCTTCGCCTTGCCTTGCCGAGGACACCTCGTCTCCTCCCCACAGTTGATCATGGCGGTTAAAGTCTCCCATGATCATGATGTCCACCACCGTTCCCGAGCCTCGTCGTACTTTAGTGATTGCCTTTCGGAGGTGATCGCATGTATTATTCAATGCGTTGGCGTCTCCTCCCTCTACATAAACTGATGCGATAAAAATCCGTCGCTCGGGAAGCCGAATGACGGCCGCCGTTAGGTCCGGCGACTCGATCCGCACTTGCTCCGCTTCCACATCCTTGTTGACCCACAGCATGCTTCGGATCGCCCATCTCCCTTCCCTCCACGTGGAAGGAACCATCTTGGTCCATTTATGATGCCCCATTGGAGTGGTCAAGAGCCGGCCTTGAATCCTCCTCGCCTGGGGTTCCTGAATAGCTAGTGCCACTGCGTCCTGTGTCTCTTCATCGTTCATCAAACTGTCATGCACTGCACCCTGTTTCCTCACATTCAGTTGCATCACTCGGAGCGTTTTATTCATTGCGTGGCGGGTAGAGCTTCCGACAGTTTCTGCTGAACGATTCGTGGGGGCCCCCGCATGGAACGCACTTTGGAACCGTGTGATCACAGCGACTGTGGTGATGGCCCTCCGTCGCGCATTTTGCGCACTTCTGGGTCTTCTTGCATTGGAATGCCTTGTGGCCTATCTCCTGGCAGTTGTAGCATTGCATCGGTCGTGGTCGATACTCAAAAACGCTGGTTGTCCCGGATTCTCCTCCGACATGGAAGTATCCATCGGCCAGGAGCCTCCGTGCATCAGTCCCTTTGGTTAGGTACACGACCATCGATCCATAGGGCTTTGCGGTTTCCTTGCTGCTCAGCCACGTCATTTTGGCGACAGTAGTTTCGTTCTCCTCACCCAGGGCCGCCGCCGCTCCTATCAGCATTTCATGGTTCTCATCCAGTACTGCGGTCCTCTTGACGCTGTCGACCTTAATCGGGTAGAGCTCGTCCCGAAGCAGCCGGGCTCCCGCACCGATCTTTGCTTCCGCCACTTTCTTCACTATCTGGTGTTCGGCTTCATCGCGACACGCGATTCTGATCCGGTTGGTATCTCTTGGACTTACAGTGACCGCGCGGCAGCGCCAGTGAGTGTGATCATCCATCTTCCGGATCTCTGTCTCGATTGTGGCCCTGATTGAACCCGCAGATGCCTTCTCACTTTCGCTTTCGGTCATCTTCGAGGTGTCTATCGTGCAGTACAGCGTGTCGGTGAAAGTGGTTGGTGTTGTGTTTGACGTTGAAAGAGTCCGTATGTTGCTCGGGTGACTGAGTGGGGGGGTACGGGCGACATCTGCATAGGACGGGGAGCTTGCGGGGGCGGGGGTGCTGATTTCTTCGCGTAAGGATTGAATTTCGCGAAGGATCTCATCGTGGCCGTTCTGCGCGCATGGTTCGGGAAGGGGTCTCTGCCAAGGTCTGCAGCTCCTGTTGAACCTCTGCAAGGGCGGCGCTAAATTCTTCCTTGACTCTCTGCAATTCTTGTTGCATTTTCTGCATCTCCTCTCTATGCGAATCATCTCGCCGTTTGATGTCTCTCCTAAGTTTCACGAGCTCCTTCACAAGATTGGCGGCGTTCGTGTCGTCGCTCTCAGTCGACGCGTCGTCCGAAGTCACCGCTTCACGTTGGGCTACTGGCTTGCCCCGGGTTCTCTCCTTCTGCTGAGAGCGCGCATTTCTCTGCTGAATTTCGATTTCTTGCTCTTGGCCATTGTTGTTACGCGGTCTGGTGGCGCGTCTCGGTCTCAATAATCGTGGCGGTGACTTTTCGTGTTCGTCGCGGTCGGGCGGTTCAGGGGTTCGCGTCTCGGCCCGTCCTGACATTTCTGATCCCTTGCCCGGTATATTCGAACAACTTTTCACAGAGAGGTACAGTAATATTCGAAATCAGTTATACCACCTCACTCTTGCGACTTGGTTCCCGGAAAATAAATCCGGCGACCGTGATTCCTGATAGGATAGACCTTGGAGGCTCCGATTTTCAGACCGCTTTCTAAATTAGTTGATATTTTTCATAATACCATGATTCGACAACAGAGGATGTATTTTACACGAAATTGCTATACGCACGTGTAGTGCGCCCTCCCCATTCCATGGTGCGAGCCATATTCCCTCCCCAGTCACCACCCGTCTGTCTTCGAAATCTCAGTATCCGAGATCCCTCCAAGCGACATGGCTCCTAAGCTTTCTACTTGGAAGCTTCATCTAATCCGTGATATGATAGAGAGCCAGTCTTTTACCACGTCTCAGGTGGCCGACGAAGCTGAATGTACCAAGCTTACGGTTATCAATATTCGCAGAAACCTACGCCAATTTGGAACTATCTATGCTCCCCAAACTCGAACTGGCCGAAAACGAACCGTGACGCCGCTGATGATAAAAGCTCTCTGCGAACACCTTACTGAAAAGCCAGGTCTCTATCTCGATGAGATGGCTATCTTCCTGTGGGATGAGTTTCGAACCATGATTACAGCATCCAGCATTAGAAGAGCCCTTGTAGCAACAGGTTGGTCGAAAAAGGCAGCGCGACAGCGCGCTAAAGAGCAGAACGCGGATTTGAGAGACTACTACCTACACAACCTGTCGGAGTTTCAGTCGTATCACCTAATATATGTTGATGAATCTGGTTGCGATAAGCGAGTCGGATTTAGGCGGACCGGTTGAGCACCTCTTGGCAGAGCTCCTCTGCAAGTTACTCAGTTCCATCGCGACCAGCGATATCAGATACTACCCGCTTATTCACAAGATGGGATCGTCCTCTCGCGAGTGTTCCGCGGCTCTACGGATGCTATCGTGTTTGAGGACTTCATAGCTCAGCTACTGCAGCATTGCGGAAGATGGCCAGAACCCAAATCTGTTCTTGTGATGGACAACGCATCATTTCATCACTCAGAGCGTCTCGCACAAATGTGCGCGGATGCTGGGGTGAAATTGGTTTACCTGCCGCCCTATTCGCGCGACCTTAACCCAATTGAAGAGTTTTTCGCCGAGCTTAAAAGTTTTATCAAGCGTAACTGGAGTCGTTATGAGAGAGATCCCGGCCAAGGCTTTGATACATTCCTCGAGTGGTGTATCAATGTGGTGGGTGCAAAAGAAGAGAGTGCCAAAGGCCATTTTCGCCATGCGGGATTGAAAATAGAAGTGTTAGGTGGTTGAGTCTTTGAGTCCCTAGGCAGTACAGCAAATTTCGAACACACTTTACCCTGTAGACACTCACGCTTTGTTTGTCGGCCCGTACCTGGTTCCACGCTAATCCCTGATAATAAATGACGTAAATAGTCATTCCTTGAGAATAGGTATATTTTGATTCCACAACGACCAATTTACGTATAATACCATAATTCACATGATTGCATCACGTAAAATTCCCATACTAACTATATGAATCTTCAAGATCTGCACGTGACATAAAAATTCTGATGATTCTCGATGTCCTGGGTGACTCACACGAGGTTGCTCCTATGAAACAGAAAAGCCCGCAATAGGCAACTCTCATGAGTAGCCTCCATTTCGAAATGTCTTCATCGTATGATGTTCTTGTCACTGGCTCGGCTGGTCATCTTGGTACCGCTTTGATGCTTAGCCTGCCTTCTCTGGGCTTCAAACCACTGGGTATCGATATCTTATCCTCCCCAACTACGACACTTGTGGGATCTGTTAGCGACCGAGTCTTCATTGCCTCCCTCTTCGACTCTTACCCCATAAGACACGTTCTCCATGCCGCAACACTGCATAAACCGCATGTCTGCAGTCACAGCAAGGAGCAGTTCATCTCAACCAACATTGTCGGCACTTTGATTCTCCTAGAAGAGTCTTCCAGATTTAGGGCGCAAATAGAGAGCTTTATCTTCTTCAGTACAACCAGTACCTTTGGTATGGCACTCAGCCCCAAGCCAGGACAGCCCGCGGCTTGGATCGATGAATCTGTTGTGCCCGTCCCAAAAAATATATACGGTGTGACGAAGGTTGCGGCCGAGGATATGTGCGCACTGATGCAGAAGCAAAGTGGAATGCCCGTTTTGGTTCTCCGCACTAGTCGCTTCTTCCCCGAGGAAGACGACGATGAAGACCGTCGCGCGGCCATGGCCGATGAGAACCTCAAAGTTCTAGAGCTAGCCTACCGCAGATGCGACCTTCATGATATTGTTAGCGCATCAGTCTGCGCAATGGGAAGAGCCAAGGATATTCTATGGGGAAAATACATTATAAGCGCCCCGCCACCTTTCAACAACGACATACAAACACTCAATGCTTTGAATCGGAACCCGGCAGAGGTGCTTAGGAAGGAATTTCCCGAGTTGGATATCGTTTTCGAGGAGAAGGGGTGGAAGCATCTCGCGAGAATCGACAGAGTGTATGATTCAAGCCGGGCAGTGAAGGACCTGGGATGGAATCCAAAGTACACGTTTGAAAAGACAGTGCAGAGATTGGTGCGTGGCGAGCAATGGAAGAGTGATTTGACAGCGACGGTAGGTATGAAAGGTTATCATGCCGTGAGCACCGGGGTATATACAAAGAGATGAGCCTATACAGCACCTAGGGAGACTACCAGAAGGGTGCTGTGTTCGTGAGATAGAGGGTGCATGCACTGTGAACAAGCTTAAAGGGTTTGATCGAATTGAATTTCAGATCTGGCCTCTGTGATTTGATCCTGTCATCCAGATTTGGACAAATGTATCTGATCCTAAGATATTTATTGAGTACAAGCATAATACGGACAACCGCAGTTGCCGTTCTTATTGAAAGGCGAACAAAAATTTCTTTTCGTGCGGCGGCCACAGTGAAGACAGCGGGGCGGGTTTTGAAGTGCAGGATGTCTCATTCGAGGATTGGCAAATGCCAAGGCTGGACCGTCCCCCCCTAAGAGAAAGCACCTGGTCAACGTCGTTGAAGGGTTATACGGGTGACTTGTGCGCGGTTAGCGGATACCAAAGGCACCAAAATGCATGGGAGAGTGATGGTGGGGGAAATGTGTTGGCCTCAGAAAAGTAGCGAGATAATCGTACCATTATGCCGCACAGTGATTGGCTGGACATGGATGTGGGTCTCTATGAATCATCTAAGTGAGGGTTGGCAGGGTGGTGATAAATCACAGTCAGAAAATCCCGGAGAGGTCAACTTGTTAGATGGGGAAGCTTCGATTGCCCAGCTCAATTTTCCACTGCACCCATCAGTAGCTGACCTTGTGAAGCCCATTCTCTCAACGGCGTCCGGAATGCATTCTTCAAAGAGCTATAAATAGCTACCTGAATGTCCACTATCATTCAGCATTCTTGCTAAATCAAATACTTAATGAGAGATGATTCAATAAGATTTCTTCGTAAGAAGAATTGCAGAAGCTTAGTGTTGAATGAACAATGAAAAACGAGGCCAGATATCATTAACGCCTTGACGCCCGATGCCAAATTGTTTAGACTATTAATTCTCAAGGATAGGTAAGACTTTCTTGACACTTTCAACCCACTTCCCAATATCTTCTACGAACCGCCGAGCGATGCCTATCTTGATCCCTTTCTCAATGAAGAAATGAGGATCTTGATCTCTATACACCTGGTCAAGATCAAGACCGTTTTCGAGCATCACATCGCACACTTCTCGAAATGCAGATTTGAGGGAGTCGTTCCCAACATTCGAGACCTGCCACTCACCGTATTCCTTGACAGCTACATCTCTGAGACCCGGAATCTCGAGTGGGCTTAGAGTCTGCGAATTGTCTGCTGCCTTCGGAGCCGAGACATCAAGCCCATGGGGCGCAGACTGCGAGGACGAAACATTGATGTTGATAGGTGGATATGCTGACCCAGCCCCAGTGATATGACTTCCCTTGTGCTTGTCTCTGCCCAGTCTATCTTGCTCTTCCCGGTATAATTCGTCACGAACCGCTTCTGGCACATCCTTGTGACCTTCTAGAACACCGCCCCTCTCAACGTGGGTTATTAGGCGTTTGATATGATGAGATTTAAGTGGGTAGTGTTTTTTCCCCATTGGATCCACCCAGCAATGGGGGCCATGCTGACATGTCGACGAGTCACATCGCATTAGACTGTAGACGCTGCGCCAAATTGGCCTCCCGCCAGAAGTACTTCCCTCTGCGTCGAGCTGTGCGTCCCGCTCGCCGAGCATTTTTTGCGTGACAGATGACTTCCCTCTTTTCTCCCCTTTCCGGCCAGCAGATGGAGAAGAATGACGATCGTCTACGTAGTTGAAACTGATTTTCAGCGTAAGTTCTTTTCCACGGAGTAAAAGATCTGACCACATCAGAAGCTGCTTTTCGATGGGGTTCCATGATATATCGGTATCGTCAAATCGTTTAGTCAGATTTCGCTTAGTACGATCAGTTGTTGATGCGACGATGACGGTGTCATCTGGTCTCACTTGGCGATGGCGAGTAGTCTTGCGTCGTAAAGCCTTCTCTAACTTTTTCTCTAAGGACAGCTGCCAGAAGGCGCTAGGTGCCAAAACGACATCTTCCTCCGTGTCCTTTGACACCTCCCTGTTATTGACTGTCACTCGTCACTCTATACGGTAGTGGATGCATGTTGGTGGGTCCTCATCGTAGGATTTCCCGTCTTCCCAGTCACACAGTCGGAGAAATTTGAGAGCGCATGGAGAGCAATTAATCGTAGGTTCGATACTGTTCTCAACTACGCTCGATGGGGAAGGGCTCCGGGTCGATATCGCTGCGTAGGGGCCGCCACAATAGCCAGGTGTTGGGGCGTAATTCGAGTTGTGTTCCCATGGTTCGTGCCCGTTAGACTGAGATGCATCATCGAGGCGATATTGGCTCATCTCTCACAATAATCACAATTCTTATAAAGCCCACATTAGCTGGGTGAACCAGGTTAGGTTTGGGGCTGGTAACGAATGAGAAGCGCAGTAGAGGGCAGAATCCATGAAGATAAACAAAAACATCTCACCCTACCAGGTTTAGCTCTCTACAATATAAGCACCCGTCTGACCTATGACTGGTGAGCGGAGACGACGGTTCCGCTGCATGCGGGAAGAATGAGAGGAAGAGGCAAAACGTGGCTGACGGAAGCTTAGAAGGCGATCTTGCCAGATCTGGCAAGATCGCCAGATCTACAAAAGCAATTCTGGACGGTTCCATGTAATATTACTGTACTATAACGATGACTCATTGATGATAATATAGATATTACGAAGACTGTAATCGTGGCACGGCCCACCACCACCTACCGGGTGTTGGTGGGCCCCACCGGATAGCAAATTCTCACCGGATAGCA
>JAHAQQ010000208.1:0-20390 GCA_019190355.1 Penicillium palitans
TACCTAATATTACTTCCCCATATAATATTATAACCTACTGTTAGGCTATAATATATTATCTGCGTGAGTGCTAACAATAAAGTATTTAAAGAAGTAATTAATCTTAAACTAGATATATTGCTTTAAAGAACGAGGTTATTTCTTAGAATTTCCTTTCTCTTATTAGTAGAGAATATAGTATTTCAATATAGAAACTATAATAGGGGAAAATAATAGTATATTATTTAAATATTTATGCTATAATTTATGCAGAAACTGGGTCGAACTAGGGCTATACTAGGTTTTCTAGGGCCCTAGTCACTAGGTCTGGGTTAGGCCTAGGTTATGAGGTTTCGACCCAGACCCAGACTGGGTTGGGTTCTGGGTCGAGATCTCAACCAATTCTATGCCCGAGGAATACTGACACATTTAATTTTGAGTCCCCACATGGTCCCAATTTGTAGATTAGGTCAAGCATATACATCGTACATTTTAGGATGCAGTACGGAGTAACCAAGCACTGGTTCATTCCAGTGAATCTACATCACTGAAAATAGCGTAATATAGATTAACTCTAAGCTATGATAGGATCAGAATTTGAAAGCGCCCTCATACTGTGATGGAACTGCAGTGTGATTACCAGTGTGATGAAGTCCCAATGAGATGAGGCAGCAAGGCATCAATATTACCTAAATAGGAAACAGGCGCTAATCAGCGGGAAACAGTGGCACGAAAAGATCCCCTTCGTCATAATATTCAACTTTCAAGCATTTTTGAACACTCTGTGTTCTTTTTTAATTTCTTTTATCCTATGTCATTTGAATGATTATTCTTTATTACTTGATACTTAGCTTGAAACACGGGAATAAGAGGGCTTGAGACTAGACTTCCCAGCCACTCGCGAACATCGTCCATCCCCACCCTTACAGCTCACATTGCACAGAGACAG
Organism: Penicillium palitans; assembly: GCA_019190355.1. Taxonomy (NCBI): domain Eukaryota; kingdom Fungi; phylum Ascomycota; class Eurotiomycetes; order Eurotiales; family Aspergillaceae; genus Penicillium; species Penicillium palitans. The sequence continues at coordinate 929 of JAHAQQ010000208.1, forward strand.
GTCGAGCCAAAGTCTTCACCTGTGAAAGCATATGCCCATGCTCCGTACTCCGTACTAGACCATTGCTTGTCCTTTGTGACAGACTCGAACCCAACTCGGATGATCGGCTCCCCCCTGCATCATACCGAGACAAAGCAAAGCCTTTGGGCTTGAGGATCCGTTGACTTTGACCATTGGTCGCATATTGGTCGCGAAGTGCTCGCGCGCGCGATGCAACCCTTGCGACACTCTGAACGAAACATCCTACTCAGTACTATGATACCCAAAGGTATCTAAACGCGAATCGAATTCACAAAAGCGACCGTGGATGCTTCAGGTCTCCGTGGGTCTGCTGTTTCCGAGATGCCGGGCGTGGAAGTGATGGGGTCATCGGAGGGTTTGCAAGCATTCGAACGGCCGCGACTAAGGTCTCACAAGACGCTCCCTCGGCGGGGTGTAATCGTTCCTAGCATCGAGGTCATCCAACCGGTCTCGCCGGATCAGAATGGGAGACGTACTGCGACGCCATCGCTTCCCTTGACACCCCCGGGTGCAGGCCACGAAGAAGTTGTGGTAGACGAACAAACACCTCGGAAAACGAATTCTTCTTTGTCAGACAGACCAACATCTGGGATGCTGACCCCCCGCCGTCCCTCTAAGCCTCCAACCCCGGATGTGACGCCTCCTCGAACGAACTCGAATAAGCGACCTACCTTGAACCAGTTTAATTATTTCTCCTCGTCGTCTCGGACCGATTCATTTCAAACGGCTTTGGAAAATATCTCATCGGAAGATGATATGGACACCCCGGTTCGCATGTCTCAGACTGCGACTCAGACCTCAAAACAAAGGAGGCAACCATCAAAGCCACCCGCCTCAAATGGATATCTTTCACAATTTTCAAATATAAAATCATCTCTGCCATCTGCTACTCAACAAACTAGTGAAACTGAATGCGACACCGGCTTTGAGTCTTTTGATGGGCATTGGGCCGCAAACTCGATCGATGGGTCGCCAACACCGTTAGCCGGAAAGCGAAAGTCTGCACAGAACCACTCTCAACCAGTCTATAAGTCAACCCCTGGGAGAGATGTGTTGGATGTAAAGCATCTAGATGCCTCCTTGATGAGGGAAAAAAAGTTGCGGGACCGTGTCAATAGTGCGCATGAAGTCAAAGCAAGGACATCAATGGAGCAGTTCCGTGAGAATATTGGGTCGTCATCACAGGAGGGTATAGCAGGATATAGTGGACCGGACGCCCGTCCTTTGTCGGTCGTCTCCTCGACATCCACCGTCGAGGCTATGATAATCGACTCTCCGAAACGAGCCCAGCGAATGCTCCGGCATACTGAAAAGAGAAGCTCTCTGCGGTCTGCAAGCTCTCCCATCACAAGATCTGAGCGTACATCTTATGGCTCCCTCCCTGAATCCCAACACCGCCTGGTTCACAAGGCCGGTCGCATTTCTGATCAGGATGTTCGAAGTGGAACATCCGAGATGTCATTCTCGACCAAGACTAGCAACAGTGCAATAAAGCCCAATATCGAAACCATCAACGTGGTGGTCATCCCGGAGAGAAGTTCATCTCTCAGGTCCCGTCCTAACAGTCATGTTTCTTCCAAACCGGGTTCTCACCGATCAAACCGTCGTCCTCCGACAGCCTCAACGGACCGCACAGATATCCCAGGGCAGAAGAAACGCACCGTCTCTGATTCGGTGTCGACTCGATCTCGCGAGACTGATTCCAGGAGTCGTCCCATGGGGCGACCTGCCATTCCACCCCGTGCCTCATCGCTTTCTGCGCCGACGAGTCAAAACAATTCTCGCGCCACTTCCCTCACTTCCAACAGCCTGCGCAGTCGTCCCGCGGCGCGTCCCGCTATACCACCCCGAAGCTCGTCGCTTTCTGCGCCAACGAGTCGGAACAACTCTCGTGCGACTTCCCTTACTTCCGACAGTCTACGGAGCCATAACTTGGCCGTTGACTTCGAGATGCAAAAGCATCGTGAGCATCAGCCGGTATCCCCTCCTCGTCACAACGTTTTGGCTTCACCTAACCGCCATGGCCTGCTCGAGGCTCCCAATATGCACGCCCTCTTTGCTAGCTCCGATGATATGGCAACCCTGCGTCCTCCATCTTTGCCTTTCACCCAAGGCTCAATTCCATCGTATTCGCCGGGACCTATCGAAATCCAAGAGGCTACGGCCGTTAGTCTATTCGCACACAACAATCGCTCACTGCTGCTTGTTGATCCTCGGGTTCAAGCCTCCTCGAGGCGTCCTTTCCAAGCGCTTGGGGTTTCTTATGATCTTCCCCAACCCCCTCGCACACCCGACAATCCATCGCAGACAGCGACGTACACCGTTGACTCACCTTTAACGAACCCTCGCCCTCCACCCAAGCCCCCATCTGCCAGACCTCTTCCCCCGCTTCCATTAGATGACGCTCAAGATGAAAACAAAGGTCTCGGTCGACGATGGAGTTCCGTTCGTCGTACCTGGAGCGCACGCCCTCGGTCGGATTCCTTCAACACTATAGCGCGGTCCTTCTCCGTGAAATCGGCCAAGAACCGAACCGCAGGAATGGAAATGGACAGTCGTCTATATCCGTTTTGGCGGCCCCGCGGATTCTGGGAAAACGTGCCCGGGTCCCCGGAGAAAGAATCCTCACCGACGCGGGAGGCTTTGCCGCGCCCCGATGAATCCTTGGTTGTAAACAACTCTCTAGGCCTGCCTCAGCGGCGCATCATCTTCGATGGCCCGCCTGCTTTGGCGCGCCGCAGCCCAGAAATGAGACGCTTGTTCAATGGGATGACTAGCAACAGTAGCTTGGTTGATCAAGGCATGTTCCGAACAGGATCCCCCTTGAACTCGACTCGCTTCCGGTCTCTATCTCGCTGGGGACTGCGGCTCCAGTCGATGTCATGGCGTAATGTGCGGAATCGCATGCGGCGTGTGCGCCAGCGACGAGACGAGAGAAAGCGGGCTGTCCGGAGGGAAATCCTCAAGCAGAGTATCGGTGGCCCTGTCTACGTGGCATCTAGTGCTACAGCTGAGGTGGCTATGAGATGACTTAAATGATTGTCCTTTTTTTCTGTTTCGTCTCTGTTATGACCGCATTTATGATTGGATATGTTTCACACATTTCAAACACTTGCCCGACGATTTCACGATGCATTTGCTTTTTTGGTTGTTGTTTTTTTTTTTTGGAAAATTGCTTCAATGCCCCGATATGATCTTTTGATATGAGATCTATGATGATTACGACACACGAACCCATGATGATGATTCTATTGTTTTTATTCCTTTGTCTCAACTTTTGTTGGTTTCCCAGATGTACCATTAACTTGTTTACTGCTAGCATACATACCTATCGGATTTTCAACCTGTTCATCAGTCCAGGACTGGATAAGGGTTTCAAGCCGCCCCTTGCTTTCACGTTGTGTGACATAAGATGACCTATGGAGCAATAATCTCTTGGTTCTAGGGCTGGATGTAAACGAGTCCATTAAGTAATGCATTGATAGGTGAGTACACACCTGGATGTACTTTATGAAAGCAAGAGCAAGTAAATTAGCACCATATAATACGGAGCAAGCTGTTCCATAAAAGCACACTAGATATTGCCTAAATAATGAAGTATACAAATGGTCATACCTGACCAATCAACCAAATATGGGGTATCTAAAAACAAAACCTTCCAGCTCATCCTAAACCCATCAAGATCAGTGCCTACCACCCCAATAGACATTGCCTCTCCCCCTTCCCCTCTTCCCACGTCCACGTACACTCGACCGGCCACGAATAGCCATAGACCCATACTCCGTCTCACGCTCCACTCGTTGTCTCATCCGCTCTACCGACTCTTCTTCCTGGTCTGCCTCTGAGCTTGGCTCAATTTTTATTGACTGTGCTGCTAATCTCTCGCGGCTGTGTTTGAGCATCGCTTCCCAAGTTGGTGGATCCAGGAAGGGCTGTGGCGGCATAGAAAATGAGACCTCAAAGCGAGGGGGCTGGGGCTCGTAGTCTTCGTCTTCAACTGTGCTTTTATTATGCTCGCTTGAATCTGTGGGCTTATTTCTTCCTTGGATGGCCTCTTCATATGATGGTTTGATGCTCGTCTCTGCGGGGATGGCGCTAGGATTGAGGACTTTGTATACTTTGGGCCCTGACTGGTTGGTTCCCGAACGTAGAAGAGCGCGCTTATGTGGGATAAACAGAGGTCGGGAATTCTGCGAGGAATTTGACGAAGCCATGATTTCGAAGCGACCTCAGGTAGGGGAAATGATGAGATGAAGTTGAAACAGTTGGAGATAAGCGGAGTCAAGGTCTTATCAGCTTATCGGATAGTGTTTTTAAGGCGCCAAGGCAATTTATGTACCGGAGTAGTTAGTTAACTATGTATCTTTCATTTTGATGTTATTAGCACTACATTATTTGAGATAATATGAATTTGTCCCGACCGAACCATGATCAGAATTCTACCTGTTTTCTTTGGCATGCATCTCGACGCTCCAGTCCCTCCCTGAGATATCCTTACTAGCGCTGGCGCAGAGCAATTTTCAGCCCGAAGTTGGGCACATAAAACTCCTCAAATGAAAGCGAGCCAGTCAAGGGGGCGGAGGCTGAATTAGGCAGGAGTATGTCATACTGATTCAGGATATGCGCGAAGGCGAGCTTCATCAACGCGCTAGCCATCCATCGTCCAGGGCTACAAACACGAGCAAAAGTCAGCCGATAGGATCCGGGCGGTTGGATTTGAAACATGGGCAAGAAAAGAAAAAGGGCCAGGCAGAAATGAGACTTACCAGGCATGTGCGCCCATTCCAAAAACTAGATAGTCAGGGCTCAGGTCGACCAACCGGGTGTCCTTGGCTCCAGCTGCTGCACGCTTGACGAACCGGAAACCGTCGAACGCGTCGGGGTTCGCATAGTGCTCGCTGGATTGTTGGATAACTCCACTTGGGACGGCAACGTGGGAGCCCTGCTTGAGTGTGACACCTGTTCCATTCCATACTTGATCAGTTCGATGTTTCCTTGGTGGCCTAGTAGTATGTGTGAGAGAACAAACCGTTGGAAAGTTTGAGGTCACTAATACAGACCCGATGGGCAGAGACTAATATCCACATCATTGTATTAGCCATGCACAATTCACATGGGTGGTTGCATATAGACGTACGTGCCGAAGGGGGATGTAGCCGCTGGCACTCCTTTAGGAAGCTATCCATCAAAACCATGCCATCACAGGCTTGAACGGTTGGTCCCATTTTCAGAGAAAATCAGATCAATTTCCTCGCGCAGGGGTGCGGTATACTCGGGTCGTCGAGCGAGCTCAACCAGGGCGCCGTAAAGTCCCTGTTGGTGACTCAATTAGCACATTGCAGAATGATGATATGCGTACGGAGTACTTACATAGGACGTGGTGTATATAAAGGCAAATTGCAGAAGCAACATTTCACCTATCACCTCTGCATATGTCCATCGCTCCCGCAGAACACAGCTCTCATACAGCCATTGGAAGATTTCAACCTATGCATTGTTCAGCCATGGTGCCATTGGAAGGAAGGGGAAGGGGAGACAGGGATACCGGATTGTCCGTGTCATCGAGATTAGTCTCACTGGGTCCGTTGCCCGTAAATATCTCGGCGTGATATTCTGCTGCACGTGCATCAAAGTGCCTGAGCATAATCTTACGCGAGGCGTGCATATCCCAACTAGTCCCGAGAGTGGCGAGGCGACCGATGAGCCCACCAATATAGCTATTTGCGTCTTAGTCCACAGAAAATAGAATTAGTGAAGCATCTGACTCACGGTTTCAAGCAATCTGGAACAAGAAATTGTACACGGGTGGTCACTATCATCCCAAGGATGTGGTCCTTGGCAGCTTTAAGATATTCCTCATTCTGAGAGAGCCGCGAACCAACGAGAGCAAAACTGCCACTGCGGGCTACGATCGAGTATGCCAGATCAAAACAGCCGATGTTGCATTCTGGTTGAAGTCATTAGAGATCATCTGGCCTATAAAGTCAGTCAAAACTCACCCCCATCTTTGAAGTCTAGGGTCTGCAGCTGCGAGATGACTGCCTGGTTCATAGCGGGCATATACCGATGCAAGTGCTTATAAACCGTGGCACGAATCAGACCAGGCGTAGTTTTAGCAATTTTCGGCCATCCCCTTCCCTTGGGGAAATAGCCAGACATAACATGGGAGACTTGGAGGAGCTGTATAATGTTTGTTAGCGCCAACATCGAAAATCCATCCGACAGCCCTACCTGATCAATCCACGGCTCGGGGGATACAAGAGTACTCCGTTTATTTCTTAGCTCTTCAATCAACTCCGACTGGCACAATATGACCTGACCAAAGCGGAATGTCCGTGGGATCTCGAACAAGCCATTTGCGAATTGTTCATAGCCTTTCTTTATCAAACTGGGCCCGTCCACAACAAACTTGTACTGCTGGCATAAGACCGAGAAATAGTCTTTGCGTATAGGAAAAGGAATTTGCTTCTGTCGGTTCAGCAAATAGTATCAGCGTTCTTGTGAGTTTGTACTTCGATCAACTATCACCAGATGGGGGAAGGTCACTAACGTTAGCCATCCGATAGGAAGTAAATACCAAAGCGGCCGCAACCACAGAGCAAAAGAGAAAGGAAACAAGTAGGCACTGCACTATAGCCGAACTAGGAGGTTCCATCTCGGTCCAACTGAGGATATAAAGGAAAGCCATTTTTTTCTAAAGAAGCAATGGGAAAGATAAGAAAATGGACAAGTAGGGCCTGGATGACCGAGATTATATAGGTTTCGTCCAGCAAAAAGGATGAGATGAGAGAAAAGCAATGACATCACTGTGCTAGGTTGGAATTGCTTCTACGGAGCGAATCTGTGCTCGCAAAGGCAAGTGACAAAAATAACTCGGTGTGATATACGCACATAATGTACCGGGCTTTATAATTGCATGAGGCTAACCTCTTGACGTATTTCTTTTCTTTTTTTTTTTCAGACAAGGATTTTGGGGCCAAATATAGCATCATATTGGAAAGTAATATAGCACCGTATTGTGGAAATGAATCAAGAAAATCGTACAAGGGACCCATAAAAAAATATAGACGGGCATGGAAAGAAGATGAACAAACTCCCTGGCAAGTATCAGCGATCGAATGTGTGGTATAATGATACAAGCAGACAACGCAAGCCACGCCCGCAATAAAAAAGAAACAAGAAAAACCGGCAATGGCGCCAAGAAAATATTAGGCAGGCCAAGCTATGCGATGCCCTGGGATTCCATCCCACCCACTGTGGAGTATGAATAAGGCAAGTCTACCAGGCCGTCAAGCAGCCAGTTCAATGGATCGAAGACTTCGTAATTAGGTTCAATGAAGCCGCTTGGAAGTCCATTAGGTTGGGTTGCGGATGGTTGGATTCCAAGACTAGCCTGGGATAGCAGGGGTGCCGGGGCAAGGCTTGGATCATTCCCAGAAATTCCTGGTGTTATTGTAGATGTGTGTACAGGCCCGACAGATGAAGTCGCCGAAGAATCGGCTGCCGAGTCGGGATTTGTTGGATTTTTTAGATAGGCTGATATCAAAGGTTAGAGACTGTTCATTTATACTTGAGAGTGAAAAGGGATACTGACCTTCAATGTTTCGGCCCTTGGTCCTGGCATCCTCCCGCCAGCGCCACACAGAGTCGAAAAGCAGGGACATGCTCATTCGGCAGCGTACTTTGAGTCGCAGGGAGTCGTCAACATCGGTACTATTGTTAGCCCGTTGAGTCGCCCCTCCCAATCTCCACATCTGAGCCAACACTTCTGCAAGCCGTTCGGGTAGGTCGTTGCTGGACGCTGACACCCCCCGGATGGCCCAGATTGTACGGTTGAATAGGTTCTTGGTGTATTCCATGTCTATGTGAGAGGCGAAGAAGCTCTTGCACAGCTTCAGGAGAGTGCAGCCGGCGGCAACCATCATCTGATACACATAGTATGGGGTGTAAGAGAGAACCGGGCCAACCTCGGTCTCAAGGTTTAGGACAACTTCGAGGAATGTTGTCGTCGCGACATACAGAGATAAGACGCGTTCGCGGTAATTTTTAGTGGTTGGCTCATCAAAGAATGCCGAAAGGTGCAAATGAAGGTTAGCAGCACGGAGGAACAAGTCAGTAATACCTGGATGTCGTTAGTTATGCATCCAATCTATCCCCACTTGAACTTCGGAAGCTTACAGTCATTCTGTGATTTAAGCTGTTCTTCCAACTCCTCAAAGTCCCGTGACAGAAAGGCAATCATTGTCGAGCGTTCATGGTCGCTAGTTAAGCCAACAGGATCGCGTCGATTTGTGTAAAGCGCTCGGGTGACCCTGTCGCAAAACTTTTCAATCTCCAATCTTGGCCTTATATCTTCTGGAAGCTTGAAGTTCGGATCTAGCGAATCGCTCGAGGACAATGTCCAGTCGTAAAGAGTAGATGATGGCTGTCCATAGCCGGTGGAAACTCTGCGAAGTAAAACATAAGACAAATGCGAGCAGCGATTGATAATGGGGTTTGTACATACCTCTGAGCAACAATATTGCAAATCGCCCAAGTTCGCACCTTGTCTCTCAATTCATCCTCGATCAGTTCCACTCGGAATTTACTAAAGTCCTGAGTGTGGGAAGGCCGATGAAGACCAAGCTGCATAGCAACCTGTACCATCATTCCACATAGCATGAAGGTCGGATCTGTTGAGGTGCTGCTTGTGGGGAATGGCCATGAACATAGTAGAGCGAGGGCCTTCACGACATGGTAGCTTTGAGGGATATCCGCTAGAGTGCTCCAGACCAGCCGGCTGACAGGACCGGCGAGAGAATTTAACAAATTCGAATCGCCTTGATAGCGTCGTGCACCGACACTGAGTATTGTCCAGAAAAGCAACGAGGAGGAAGAATTATAATCATCGGGAGACTGATTTCGGTCCAAAAATGGAAGGAAGGGGTGGTAGTATGTGAAGAATCTGACGGGAACAAGTTAGATCAATCACAGAGACTTGATGGACGAGGACTCACATATTAAAAAGTTCTGCCACTTTCTCGGGAACAACCATAACATCTTCAATTCGTCTGATTTGTCCACCGTTCCTCATGAAGTTGGTACCATCGAAGCCCGAACGAAGGTCCAAGAGGGATGCAACAGCTTCTTGAGATCCCATGTACTGGTCTGCGGACATGGCCGATGGGGTTTGATATACTGCAGGACTGACTTGACTCGACTCTTGCTTGGGTGTCAATTGTCCTGCGGTCAAGGCCTGTTGCTGTGACATTCCAGGAACTGGTTGGCCAGTAGCAATCTGCTTTCTGAGCTCCATTATTTCCCTTTCCATTTCCGCATTGCGGCTGCGCTTCCCAACACGTTTGAAGTTGGACTCAATTTTACAATCGAGCCTCAGTCGACGACATCGCGAACAATCGGTCCATGGGTCTTGAATGACATCGCATCGGAGCTGTCGCAACCCGAAAAAAAAAATTAGTCAAACTGGACAATCCCGACTTTGCGGTAATATGCTAGACCTACTTTCTGTTGTCGACATTCATTGCAAGCGCGCTTCACCGGTTGACGTCTTTTCTCCTCGCGCGCATCGTTATCATCCATATCCTCGATACTCCCCGGGGAACTGTCGATCCCCGCAATGGTCAAATTGCGTTTGCGACCATGCACGCCATCAGCGGCAACTGAGACAGGTAACTGATTTACACCCGCCATTACGGGACTTGTGCCAATAGAAGCATTATCAATGGTCGCAATCGGTTCAAGAGTTTGGGCCTGGCCCTCTCCGATGCCGTTCGATCGCCCAAGAGAAGCCAGGCTGAATGACGTTTTTGCGGATCGTGATCTCGGTTTCAGACAGTTGAGAGAGATTCGGACGGATTCACAGACACACGATTTGGGTCTTGATCCGGGCAGTTTGGTTTGGTTATTTCCTTTTTCCTTCTTGTCTTTCTCCAACAAAACCGTCTCAACTTTCTCGTTCTCACTCGGTGAGCGCACTTCTTCCGGGAACCTCGATGAGTCAGCGCAGAGGGGCATATCACCTGACCGGATATGCTTTTATGCAGCACGTGACCTCGTATCGGCTTTGTAGCACGTGACCGGCGATGAGCTGTGCATTTTCATCATTTTTCATAGTATGTAAGGAGTATGGAGTACAAGCATATGAAAAAGGCGCTAGAAAGACACTAGAAACCTCTGTGCACAACATAAAGTATACGATGCATCCATGCATCTCCAGACAGCCTTGGGGGGCAGTACTGAAGCCACTAAGGCAGTAAGGCAGTGCAGGCGCGCCCGGTTTCATATTTTGTACCCAATCCAATACGAGATTCAAGAAAACGTTTTCATATTATTGGCTTGGAGGCCAAATGAATACGAAGATCCCATTCATTCACTTACATATTTGAATGTATTTTGCGGAGGTTTAGGCAAATGTAGTTTAGATTTCAATGCTCTAGGGCAAATAGTGGTAATCATCATCATTGCACCTTGCCTATCTCGTCCATCTCGGGGGGCTATGAAAGGCCAGTAAGCCTGTAAAAGTACCATGCTGACTTGTTTTTATCTGGATGTGGCCAGATAAGAATGGGATGGTGTTGGTCCATCGATCAACACTCAACTGATATAAAGAGCCACCGGACCACATCTCTTAGACCTGACTCGCCAACACTTACATATTTTTATTCCTCTGTCAAACGCCAACATGGATATGTCAACGGATGAAAAGTCCAAAGACGCACCCAATCAATCCGAAGCCATCGGCAGGTCTTCCAGTGAACGACCACCTCCATATTCAGCCAATGAGGTCGAGCAGCCGCCGCTAGAACTACCACAGCTGGATCTGAGTTCCAATCTATCTGATTCAACTACCATCACTCGCGACCAATGTGTTGCACATCTCAAGTTTCTGGCTGTGCTTGCAGACCTGCGAGATACTATCTCTAGTGATGACGGGCTTTTTGATATCTACGATGCCGAGGCTGAAAGATTCCCGAAGGAACTGAATGCAGCACGGGCTCGTATTTGCGAGAAGCGCTGGGCGGTATATACAGCGCGTGCAGTTGACCGATATACCAAGTGGTGGTCTAAGGGACTCCCCGGATCAAGGCCAATGGCAACTATTAATGACTTGGAGTCCATCGATTATGAAAACATCATTAACTGTGGTACTGTTGTTGCATGGAGCACGGAAAACCTACCCCCGCTGGGTAAGTGTATTGATGCCGGGATAAAAAAAAACGCGGTTGACTAATTTCTCTATAGATATTTTGATGGTCTGGCATGCTCATATGTTGAATCCCCGGAACTTCCTTGAGGATTGCATTCGATACGGCAAGATGAGCACCTGGGCAACAGGATTCCCATGGGAAGTGATAGATCACTGCATCAACAACCAAACGATGGAGTATACAGTTTCCGAACAAGCCCAGCAGCTGTTCGAGGAGAAACTGGACTTCAAGTGGAACAATTTACACGACCCGCCGACCAAACATGTCAAATGCCCCTGCTGTGGATGGGCGAACGCTGTCCCGTGGACAGAAGCTCGCTTTGGGGGAAGTGTTGCCCACGCCTTCAAATATGGTAGTGGCTATGCCGATAATTTATTTGAGGTGAAATGCTTCAGCTGTGAACGCATAATCGACCATGGCCGGCTCAAGGTAGCAAAGTTTCGAAAAGACCTTGAAGGAGCTCTTTACAAAGACCTCCCTATGCCCGGGTCATTCACCAATATTTATGGAATGCCAGAGGGGGGCTCAACTGAAAAGGCCGATCCTCGGGTCCTTCGGGACATGATATTCCCCACAAGAGTCGTCCAGGCTGGTAGAAAGGAGTTGTTGCGCGTCACTGATAGTCGATTGGATCTGTGTCAGAATGTCGACCAGCTGAAGAAGCAACTCGAGACCCAGCTACGCGACACAAATCTTTTGTGGAAAGCACACGGTGTCTACCTTAAAACCTTCGCGTATGGCGAGAAGATCCAATTCCGAAGAATGATGTCTCGATATTGGGAGAACCTCGGCCCCTTCGCGCTAGATCTTGTGGGCGCCGTTATCAGACAAGGCACCTTCGTGGAAAAAATGGACAAAATCGACTGGCTGCACTCACCAACAGTCTTCAACACCATGGACCGACTGATTAAAAAGTACGGAGTGTTCTTTCGGATTATGATTGAAAGGCCAGACAAGATGGCCGTGCCAACTTTGGACGTCGACCTAGCCTGGCACACACACCAACTCAGCCCAGCACGGTACTACAAATACAGCACGTCAAAGACAACATTTAATTGCAAACGTATGTTCATCGACCACGACGACAAAGTCGACGAAGGGAAACTCTCGGACGGCTTCGCCTGGACCAGCAAAATGTACCGCCGTATGACCGACGGCGGCACATACAGCGAATGCACCTGCTGGTACTGCGAGGCAACACGAACATCAGACCTGTATGGGCGGTTGTTCACTTCTAGCTCTGCCTATCGCGGCCGAGTCGCTGCAGACCTCTTGCACGACCGCTCTGATATCTCGTCCGATCCAAACAAGAACCCACATATCTCTTCACACAACGCCGTCCGCCCAACGAACATGTACCACCGGGCTGAGTGGCATAACTCTATACACCGTGTACGTCTACAAAGCGACCACCAAAAGGCCATGCGGCGTGCTGAGAAGCGCCGTCAACGATCTGGCTCCAAATCTTCTAATAATCAGGGCGACGTCTCGGGTGCATACTACATGCCTTATGCATATGGTTATCCCATCGTGGTGCCATACTATGCACCGTATATGATGGACCCATCTATCAACTGTGATTCGTACGCGAACAACCCTGCCTGCATGAATTTCACTGAAGGCGCTACTGGGAACTGTTGTGCCGGCACATGTGGTAAGTTCTTCCTCCACCCTCCTAGAAGCACTGGGTGAAACTGATTTGTCAAAAGGTGGTACTGTAGCCGCAGGTGGCTGCGCAGCAGATAGTGGTAGTGGAGGATGTGGTAAGTCTCTTTATGAACATCGACTACAACGGATGCTGATGTGTTTTCTGTGCAGGCGGATCAGGTGGCGGCTGCGGAGGATCCGCTGGTGGTGGTAAGTCTTCTTTATTTCATTCGATGAGACGAAATTATATACTGACTTGGTTATTTAGGTTGCGGCGGTGGTGGTGGTGGCGGTGGTGGTTGCGGAGGTGGAGGAGGAGGTTGTGGTGGAGGTGGTAGCTGATTCAAATAACGATTGCGAATACCCTCTTTCCCTTTTTTGCCTTTGCTTTTTATACTTATTGTTCTTGAATTCTTTGACTGCTTAATGAATTGGCTTATCAAGTTATGCTTATTGCTCAACATCATCAGCAGCCCATCGTATATATGACCTACTTCGTTTAGGCCTCACACCCAACACCTCGTAACTGTCTCCTGTTGTACCCTCTCGGTTGCAATCTCCGAGCATATGATGTCTTCTTCTATGTTTCGAGTTCGAGCTCTCTATCACGACCTACAACGCTGATATATACAACCAGCCCCGAGGTAACTAGAAGATGAACACCTTCTGATGAGGCATTGCAAACATAATGCAATCACCTATCTTGGGCAAGAGAGATCTATCTTGACCTGGGATCGATGGATGCCACATGTATGCCAAGCTTCCAAGGCACATCCCCAAACCTACATAGCATAAGGTTCTGCCCAGGTGGAACACGATTGAACCATTGGCAATGAGAAATAAATGTATACCTCTTTCTGTACGGAGTAATCTGCATCGACTGGTCTGAAAGAGGCAGCGGCAGAGAAAAACACATATCTTTGCGCGAATCTAATTTTTGAAATTGCACCACAACGCCAAGGGCTACAGCCTCCATTTTAACTGCAAGATAATTGTAACTTCCGGCTCCATCTTTTGGTACCAATTTTATATTGGCAGCAATAATGGTGGCGCCAGGAAGCGTGTGGCCCCCCCTTTCAGGGGCCCGCGAAAACTCTGCAACCAACACCAACGAGCGCATATTGGATGCCAACTACGACGTGCGCCAGTTGCTGAATCATATCAGCAGTAATAACTCCATTAAAGTCCCGAGGCCGGTTTTGGACTACCTGAAAACGATTCAGGAGCTCACTGCCGACCTCATTAAGAACCCTATCGGTTAGGACTGGAAGCAGCAATTTGAACAGCTGCGCTAGGAGACTAGCCAGATCAAGCAAGATATTCATGCAGTGAGAATCGCGACAGCAACGGCTGCCGGGCCAAGCACCCGAGTTAGATCGTACGTTGACGCCGTCAAAAATGCGCCGCCACCAACTCACTTTTTGTCGAGCCACGGCTCCGCATCGACACACCCCGCAACGCCTTCCGACCTCCTCCAAGATCGTCAGATTATTGTCAAACTAGGTGATTCCGACGGTATTAAACTATTCCGTATAAAGACCCCTGCCGAGATCACGAAGCTCGCCGAGAAGGCGCGTGTTAAGGCGGCAAAGGCTACGTACGGACTGACGGTGGTATCGGCTAAGTTTGTCGCAGCCAGGCAATTAAAGTCGGGGGATATCTCGCTTAGCCTTCGTACTGCGAAGGAGGCGGAGATAATGCGATGCTACCGTGACTGCTAGATAAAGTACTTATGGAAGGGATCGGAAGTGCGCTTGCCGAGCTAGGGGGTTGTCATCCATAATGTCAATGTAAGATCGCTCGGAATCAATACAGCGGCAGGGCTTGGGGACCGGAAGCAGGGAATTATTAAGCAGCTGCTTACTGAGAACCTATTCCACTAGGGAGATGATGCAGAGATCACCCAGATCTTATAGCTTGTCCTCCTAGAGGGGGAGAAGTCAGGCTTATTAATTGTTGAATTCTCATCACCGCATACCGCAAACAAATCAATTAATACTGGAATACTCTAGGACTCGGAAGTGCTTACCACGGTCTTATACGACCGGGCTGCGCGTATACGCCAATATCACAACTGTCAGAAGTTTAGACACATAGGAAACACTTGTTCTAACGAAACGAAGTGCGTCTTTTATACCGAGAAGCATCACTCTCGAGACTACCAACGGAAGAAAGACGCCATACTAAGTGAACGAAAGTGCGCTAATTGCGGGGGCGTATATAACGGATGGTCGAAGCGGTGCCCCGACTTTATCATAGAAATTAAGAGGGTACAGGCTCTCGCGCAGGCGAGAGAGAGGCACTACCGGGTACCGGTATACCTCTTAATGGTAGCTGGAAGGACGCCGGCTGCCGCCACAGTAGGATCCGGAAGCTTAGGGGGTAGCGGCTCTAGGGCTTCCACTAGGCAAAGCTCTTCGAAGGAGAGCTCTATATAGGAGAGCTCCATATAGGAGAGCTTTATATAGCAGAGATCTAGAGACGGTATACAAACCGCCTCACAACCACTAACCGAACTAAGCTCAGGCTAACCGGCGAGCAGTAAAGAACCAGTATTATCAGATGATACCGAGATACAGGGGGCCTAGGAGGAGGCCTAGGAGGAAGTCGTAGAAGATACCATAATACCCGGCTTTATAACAGGCGCAATAGGTAGTGCTAAAGTAGAAGCAATTAAGGAGTCGATCCGCCAGTCGATATAGCTACTAAAGGGGATCTAAAGGTCGATCCGTTTACCGGTAACGCGCTCAGAGCCCCCTAGGCGGAGAGCACCGAGCCGGGCGACGACGTCATCGTCAACAATAATTAGGAATAAAGGCTTGCTTAGATCAGTGCTCAGTATAGGCAAAACGCAGAAGCGAGTAAGAGACGAAGCGTACGTCCTCGAGGATAAGGAAGCAGTACTACTAGGTACGCTATCGTCATCGGCACTAGAGGCATCAGCCAGCGAGTACTAGCTATCGGTACTATCCTAGACTAGGGGGAACGTACAAAGGGCTAGAAGATATAGCGCTACCGGTAGGACAAATACTACCGGCAAAGAAAACACTATCTTCAAGAACAACACGATAATATATACCCCTGGCCTACGAGGTAAGAACAAGCGTATACTTAACGACTAGGTTAACCTTACAATATCGGCCCCATCTATAAAGTTCAGTAATAGGGCAGGGATCTAGGAGGAGAGGAGAACCCGCTAATTCACTAAGAAGCACACCGAGACGCCAGTTATTAATAAATAATACACTACTTACTATTATCTAATATAATACATATCAGTCGAGAGATATCGTTATAGCGGACTTTCTAGCGAATCCGGAGGTCTTAAAGGCAGACATTATTGCAGTACAAGAACTATAGAAGAACCTATACAACGATACGATATATCACCTATTAAAATAGACGTATGAGCTGCTTTTCCCGTCTAGCGTAGAGACCGGCGGAGGGAGAGCAAGAGTGTGTATATATATCTCTGAGAGAGTAGGTACTAACTGGACGTACTATGTATATAGTGAGTTCTGCTAGGAAGTGAGATTCTAGACCGGCCTTGGCGAGATCTGCTTCTTTAATATATATAACGAGTGCGGTACTACCGGCACAGTGGACCTTCTCAACAACTTGTTATGCGGCAACTAATAACGATATAGCCGGAGATATCTTATGATCGCTGGTGATTTTAACCTGCACCACCCTACATAGGGAGGTATCGAAGCTATATAAGATTTAGGCTCTAATAAGCTTATTGAGCTATATGACGAGGCTGATCTTGATATATGGCTAGAGCCTAGGACAATTACTAGAGATTAGAACGGAGAGCGTACGACGATCGATCTGCTCTTCGGCACGCCGGCTCTGATAGAGAGACTAGTAGTATATGAACTAGCTTTAGACTGTCACGCCGACTCTGATCACTTGCCGATCCGGGCACTGCTCGAAGTTGATACGGTACCGGTTGTTAAAACAAAGAGACGGCTTTGGAAGGCTATAGATACCGAGAAGTTTGATATCTTTGTAGCTAACAACCTACCACCACTACCGCTACTATTAACGACACCCCGATAAATCGACGACGCGGTTAACCACCTAATCGACATCGTACGACGAGGTGTTCACGAATCGACACTATGGGCTAGGCTAAGCCCCCTCGCTAATCTATCGTGGACTAAGGAATGTAGAGAGGCTGTTCAGCACTCCCGCCGTATGTTTCGTCAGTATCTCGCGATATATAGTGAGGAGGACTAGGAGATGTACAGATTGGGTAGGAATCAGAAGGGGAAGGTAATTAAAGCCGCTCTCCGGTGTGGCTTCCGAAGCTTTATTGAAGAAGCCGTGGACTAGGGCCCCTAGGGGCTGTGGAGAGTGGCTAAATGGGCTAGGAACCGGGGCCAACAACAACAATAAGGGTGTATAATGCCGGTGTTGAAGACAGCCGAAGGAGGGGCTGCGGAGACTGATGCGGAGAAAGTCAACTTACTCCGTAAAGTGTTCTTTCCGCAACTACCAGAAGTAGATCTCTCCGATATATACGCCACTCGAAGGGATAGAGAACAAATTCAGCTCCCCCCGGTAAACGACACCGAAGTAAGAGCTGCAATTAAGAAAGCACCACCTAACAAAGCACCTAGGTACGATATACTGCTGAATAAGCTATGGCGAGACCTTGCAGAGCCGGGCTCACGATTAGAGAAGCGATTTGTACCACTTCTTACTACTATCTTTAATGTATGTGTACAAACAGGATATAACCCCTAACACTTTCAAACCTCTGTCACAGTCACATTGCGAAAAGCCGGCCTACGAGACTACCGAGTCCTAAAATCGTACCGACTAGTCGCGTTATTGAATATACTCGGCAAAGTCCTCGAAGCGGTTATTGCCACGTGGATCGCGTGGTGTGTGGAGGAATACAAACTGCTCCCGGAGACATACCTAGGAGGGAGGAGAGGGGTCTCTGTTGACCATGCAATCCAGTTAATTCTCGGTAAGGTATACCAGGCATAGGGAGAAGGTAAGATAGCGAGTATATTGCTCCTCGATGTGGCTGGAGTATACGACATAGTCTCCTATAAGAGATTGTTATACAATATGCAATAGATAGGACTTAGTATACTCGCTCTGTGGGTATAGTCATTCCTCACTGGCAGGAGTACGCGTATCAAGCTACCAAATGGCTATCTTAGTGAAGCGTTTCCTATACTAACAGGTATCCCATAGGGCTCGCCAATCTCGCCGATCCTCTTCCTCCTGTTTAACGCACCGCTTATACGCGCGTGTACACTGTAAGGACTACACTACGGGGAGAGCGAAGCATACGGCTGGGTGGATGATGTCTGTATTCTGGCTATCTCGAATAGTTATGAAGAGAACGTCCAATTGCTAGAGAAAGTATTGCAAAGGGCAGCCTCCTAGGCTAGCAAATATGCAGCAAAATTCGCACCAGATAAATTTGAACTGATCCACTTCACCAATCCAAAGTCAACTACCACCGCCACTGCTAACACTACCGCCACTACCGATATAGATATCTAGGAAGTCCCAGATGATCTATCCGGCCATAACGGCATGCCGGTTATCATCCTAGGAGACATACCAACTATCCTCGCGCCTAAAGAGACGGCAAAATACCTCGGTATATAGCTCGACAAGCACCTCAATTTCACAACGCACCGGAAGAAGATGCTTGCAAAGGGAGCCAGCAGTCTCGAGGCACTCCGCGGAATCTCAGGTTCCACTTGGGGGTCATCATTGATTGCAATGCGGAAGGTATACCAGGTAGTCATCATTCCACAGATACTATAGGGACTGTCTGCGTGGTACTGTCCAGCTGCTAGAGCGATGCCAAGGGGGGAGCTCAACAAGCTCACTAACGAACTTATAAAGATCTAAAAACGTGCGGTAATCCTAATCAGTGGTGCTTTCCGCGGGACAGCGGGAGCAGCACTCGACACAGAACTACATATTCTTCCTATCAAATTACGAATCCAACAAATCGTCGAAGAAACAACGATACGAATCCTTACTGGCCCACAATGGGCGTGCCCACAAATCGCAAAAGCAACGAAAACCAGGAAACCAAGACAGCGAAGACTCGGAGGATGGTCTCCGACCGAGGCAATTGCACAAAAGAAGCCTTTACGCCTATAATTAGGCGAAAAATGGGAAGAAAAACAAGCATTTGTACTTGCTCCGTGGGAGGTACGGATGTCATGTTTTATTGAGAATCAGGAGGCCGCACTAAAAAGCCACAATTGCATCTATGAGAAGGCGGTTCTCGAAGAAGACAAAGATATGATCTTTACCGACGGGAGCGGTTTTGCAGGACACATTGGCGCATCAATGGCCAGCCTTCAGCACGGGGTGACATCACAAAGACGTTATCTTGGAACGGACTCCCAGTCCACAGTGTACGCTGCCGAGCTCAGCGGCATTGAGATGGCACTTGCCAAAACCAAGAGGAAGATTGAAAATAAACCAACAGACACGGCTCGAGAAGTGATCATTTTCTCCGACAGCCAAGCTGCTATCCAAGCAGTACAAAACCTACAGCGACCATCTGGCCAGTACGTGCTGACGTCAATCTATAACCA
>JAHAQQ010000209.1:0-19993 GCA_019190355.1 Penicillium palitans
GAGAGAGCAGGCAGACTATCTACTACTGGGTTCTAACTATCACATGGTGATGCCTTAGGCATAAGGTATCCAACAATACTCGAACTCAAAGATCTGTGAAACAGTGTTTGAAGATAGTGTAGCCCGCATTCACCGGGGAGTGTTATGGCTTTCCTAGGCCCAAGCGGTTTAATCCCTGTGACATCCGAAACAGACGAATATTACTCGAATGTAATGACGACTGTATGAGTTTCGGCCTGACCGTGCGTTTACCATTCGACAAGATCACCATGCTATCCCCTGTTTTGACCCGAGGCTGGTGCAGATTAGGAACAAACCCGCACCATCGGAAATACTTTCCGATGTTTATACAAAGAACCAAGGTGGTTGGAAATCAACTTGATCCTCTCGTTGTGTGTATAGCCTCAATAATTCCCTCTGGAATAAACAACTAATCTTCCTTTGAACTACGACAGGCTACGAGCCCGGGAGCAATCTCTCGGATACCTTCTCTACTCATCTGGGAACCATCTTAACCATCTTGATTATATATCTATCCCGCTTTCCAAATCTTCACCATGTCAGCTCTGGTCCACGATTGGCCCGATCGAGCTACCGCGGCCATCGAGCCTCTGACAGGGAGCAACAACTTCGCGACCTGGAAACGTCTCATGGCCTCCTACCTTAAAGCCGAACCGGTTTGGGACGCCGTGTCGGGCGACCCCCGGCGTCCCGACTGTCTGTTCAAGTACGCCAAGCTAATTTCGGCGGACATCCACTCGTATACGTCATCTTTATGACATAGCCAGCGCCTTATTAGCTCGCTATTGTTAGCTTGCTTCCCCAGGTTCATCCTCGCGACTATCCGCATTCACACCAGATAGAACGGAACCACAACATGTCTCGTCGCACTACCGTCCCTGAACGGCCTTCTCGGCCCATCACGCTGGGGAGCTGCATCGCCTACGGCTGCGGAGCAGGATTGCTTGGCGTCGCTGCGTAGGTTGTACTCAACGCTTTCCAAGCAAAATGCATTAACTCAGGCAGGATGACGGTCGGAGAAAAAATAGAACAACGCTTCACCGGTAGGCCAAGCTCGTACGTCCCTGGACATACACTTGAGCGCCTCCTGTCGCTCCGCGCTCGACCTGATCCAGAGCGCTTTGGGTTGAATATGGCCATGCATTATGGACAGGGAGCAGCTGCAGCGATCATCAGAGCTCTTATGAGCGCTAACGGGGTTCGCGGGCCGTTTTCCGATTTTATTTTTCTCTCTGTACGGCTTTTGATTGATCAGACCCTGGAGAATGCAACCGGGGTTGGGGCGCTTCCGTGGTGAGCCAGCTCTACTATACACTTAACTTCTTCGAAATTTGTGCTGACAGGCTGCAGGACGTGGCCAGTTAATGAGCAGGTCATTGATATCCTCCATAAAGCAGTCTTTGCATTTGTGACGGGATATTTCACCGATAGATGGCTTCAGCGATGACAAACAATTATCAAAAATGCATTTGAAGGAATACCATTGTAATAAATGCGGTGAATGCTACCTATATATGTTACATTCCGCGCACCTCTATTGAATATACGTGTTAAATGGCTGTTATGGCCTTCCAGGAATAATACTCGATATTGACCACGCGTGCGTATAGTTGTCGACGGCATAAAGAGCTTTTCTAGCCATGGTCCATGGAAGCCCAATTTCATCAATAATCAACTGCTACCGCTTCGAAGCGCCACCTATGTGGTATATTAGACTGTAGCAATGGTGTTCTAAAAATTTGCCCTTAAAAATCGATCACCGATGGAAGTGCCCAACCCTCCGCATCAGCTGCAATGATCGCAGTTACCAATTCACGATTAGTCATTCTACAGTGACACACGGACCAGTGAGAAACTAGATATTGAGCATCATCGGAGCAGATTCTCTAGAATCCAGATGAAGGTAATCAATAATTGTTTTCTAGGGACTCCGCGGTATTGGATTTGACAGGCCACCGAGAAACCCAAATTCGCCTGATGGCCGACCAAAAGGAGCTATATTGCTTTCCTATTGGCTGGGACAGCTATAAGACGCGAACCTTATGCACGCTGTGTGAGGAGGTTATACAGGAGCAAAGCATGTCACCTGACAATACTTGGACGACCAGGCTCTTTGCAGTCAAGCAACCGCAAGAAGCAGCCAAGGATTATCTGACAGCTTGCGAACCGAACGGTCGACTTGTTTGCTGTAATTGCACACAGCCTCAGTTCCCTGTGTCAGTTTTCATATTGGTCTTTTGGATGATATTATTACTGCGTGTTGCATTTGGCTGATAAGTGTCATTGATCAGAGCCCGGACGGCGCATGGAAAAGGTACGGTCTAAAGTGAGCCGTGCACAGATCGGGAGATATAAGTCTGTATAATTTCAGCTTGAGACTAAGAGAACGAAACAGATCGACTCCATAGGTAAAATAGTGATACTGGTGGCGCGCGCTTTGCACGCCGTGTTCCTGAAACAATCTTTGATAGGAAGAATAGCAAAGATAGCGCACCAAGGCGATACAGTTGAGATAAACGAAGTGAGGGGACTCAGGATAATATACTAGTGCAAGGGCGAACCTTATAAACCAGATGGGAATCCAATCAATGGAAAATTGATCATCACATTTGTACCTGAATGTAGGGTTTCAACTCAGCGATGGGTCGTGGTAAATGGTTGTCGGAAGGGTCACGCTATTAATAAGCTACTACCTTTTGTGGAAACGCAAGAAGCAAAGCCTTGAAGACTTGTGTCTCTTTAGTAATAGATATAATGATAGTATAGGCGAGGAATAGGATAAGACGGAGAAATAGAGGGAGAAAGCTAGCTACCTATATAAGTAGTAGCGAACCAAGATATAAAACAGTATCTACACAGCGGGTCGACTGATTGTCTGGGCGTAGCGCATATATACTAAAATCAATTGTAATGAAAAACACCGTATAACACCTTCCATATATTGAAGCCTTCACCATGCCGTATGCCCTCCGTCGGCTATTATCGTACTCCCAGTCATGAAGCTGCTCGCATTACTCATGAGCAGCAAGGTAATACCACGGAATTCTTCCGGCTGTGCCAACCGTCCTAACATATTCTCAGACTCCCATATCTCCTTTGTCCCCGGGGTCTTGTCCATGACCATCTTGGCCATAGGCGTCATTATGTGTCCGGGACAAAGGCAGTTTACTCGTATTCCCCCTCTGCCTTCCATGTCGATGTTGCTCCATTCCATGGCAAAGCTTCTAGTGAGTTGGATCACAGCGGCTTTAGACGAGTTATAGATGGACGATTTCATTCCTTTGTTCGCAATCATCCCACTCATACTGGAAACCAGTAGTATTGATCCTCGGCTTCCCTTATTCAGCATTTGTTTTGCAGCAGCAGTTGCAGATGTGAAAGCACCAGTATAATTGGTACTGATTATCCGTTCAATATCGGCGGCGGAGTGATTAATCGCACTCTCTATATGGTTTACCCCAGCCGCCGCTACTAAGCCATCCAGCCGATTCTTACCGTTCGCGATCGTAGACATTATCTGGTTCGTGCTGTCTCTGTCGCGAACATCCAACGAGTGATATTGTAAAGAGCCACCAAAATGGGGATTGGCCCGTGCTTGTGCAGTGTAGAACTCTTCGTGAGGTTCAGGTAGCCGATCTAGACAATGCACTGTATCCACCGTTCATCCATCAGTTATTTAGATCAATAGTACATACTAGAATATACTCTCCATACCTTCTCCCCCTGCTTCCACTAAAGCTTCCGCCATTGTTAGGCCTAGCCCACGCCCTCCACCAGTCACCGCAAAGACTTTACCACGAAGTTGAAAGGCCTGAAATCGTTGATCTGTCTTTTGATGTGGCTCCTTCGGTAATGTTTGTTTGATACCAGCGTCCGTAGCTAGCCGTCTTCCCTTATGCACAGTCGGCTGCATAGTCGGCCGCTGAAAAACCCGAAGGAGCAGAAGTTTGGTTGTCACTTGCCTGGGAGTCATTGTGCTTTAATCGCGTAGCCACAACGGGAGGAAACCAGGATCAGACGTGACGGGAATGGTTATTTAAAAACGAGATTAATTTATAGTAACGCCGAGTTGAAGTACCGGATATAAACGATGTTATATATAGCAAGCTTTCTTCCTAGCTGAAGTACATATGTCGTCATTTCACCTATACGACAACAGCAATATATATAAACCTGGCAGCTTGTTACGATAAAGCATCGACGTCATGACCCAGGTTCTGTACCGAACAACCCGAACTCGTATAGCCGGAGTTGGTCACGTGAGAAATCATGTCCAGTATCCAAATATATACTGGTCATACACAGACCCTTGATCCAGTAGTACAATAGTATGATGTCTTACCACCTTTTATCGAGTAGTGGTAGATTTACGTACCATGGAGGGATAGACGCCCTCACAATGACAGAAGTCGTCATCGATGTTTTTATCTTGTTTAAATAGACACTACGCTGATCTGCACTGTCAGTGGGCTCCGAGATTAGACATTGAAAACTCATAGGATGGAACAATCTAGTGCACTAAGCGTATAGGTAGCAAGACATTGGGGTGAGCTCTGCAATCTTCCCATGAAAATATCTTGTGACTTGTTTTAATATAAGACAAGGTACAAGCTTAAGTATCTGGATCTTTCCCGCATGTAGTAATGTTACCGTGCATGTTATAAGACTGCGATAGCTAAATCTTTTGCTGACCAGATGGGTGACGTTATGACGTCAGTGTATACTATGCCTCTTTATGACCATAACTTTAAGCAATCCAAGAATAGGTTCTTAGTATAGTCCACCGATATTACCCTAATAAATATTCTTACTATCCGTGCCCAGTTACTATCGACAAATGGGTATAGAATGAAAGGTATAAAGACAATAGTAATTTGGTCAGGACTGGGAAAACTAGTTTATTGAACACAGCTGGCATTGTGGAAAGTTATTCTATCCACGGAAAGAGAAGCAATGTATCACGACCGACCCTCACTTCGGCCTGAGATACCGCCGATGTCAGCCATGCAAATTCATCACGCGGCAGTCTCAGACACAAGGGCACCCGCCCCATTTGCTTTGCCCAAGGTCAGCTTTGTGGCTGGTGATTTATCGCCGGAACGGGCTGAAATACGGGTGAGCTCCGTGACGAAGGACTGGCCCCAAAACGCACTGAAATGGGATTAGCTCCCGCGTCACATATTGCTGATGATTAATACGCTTACCTAGAGTTTTTGGACACGTATTTGTCGAGTTTAGCGAAATTGAAGGCGCGCTGCTCATCATCCATGGAGACAGCCTGTCTATATGCATCCGCCAGCTCATCCGAATTCCAAGGATTGAATATGATGCTGCCATTCAGACTCTGTGCAGCACCTGCAAACTCAGACAAGCACATAACGCCATGACGCTTTTGCTGAGACGCGATGTACCCGTACGCAACCAAATTCATTCTATCACGCGTGGAAGACACGATGTAAGCATCGGATACGGCGTAGAGCGCAATAAGCTTATCAAAATTGACAGATTTGTGAATGAAGTGGATGGGCGTATATTCGACAGTGCCAAACTTACCGTTGATGCGGCCAATCAACTCATTCACCACTATCCGTAGGTTTTGATACTCTTCGATATCTTGTCGGCTTAGTACGGCGATTTGTACTAAAACGACCTTGCCTACCTACTCTAGATTAGTATTCAGAAAGACCTCTAACGTATATAGCTTCTGCGGTATACCTCATTGACAGGCACTTACTTAAAAATCTGACAGGCACTTACTTAAAAATCCATTATAGTGACGATCTGCAAGGTTGTCGTCTATAAAGACCGGCACCGCGTCATACTCGTTTTTTAAGCGCTGCTTGACCTCCGAAATCTCGGTCTCGGGCACCTCCAGCCCCGGCCAGCCATACCACTGGAAGGTAGTGGATTTAGAAAGGCCGCTAAGGCCGCTCACCAGACCTCCTGATGATATAGAAAAGTCATACTTCCCATCTTCGGAGCGCTTAATGGTGATTGGAAGACGATTGGAGACGAGCAGCAGGCGGGCTTCGCTCTGGGTATCTTCGAAGGAGGGCATGGTCGTACAGACAACCAACTAGGTGGAAACGAGGTTATTAGGAGAACACTAGAAGTAGTGTAATAAGGTTGTCAGAGCCGGCGTTGTTGAAAATTTGTTGGAAGCGCCTGTAGGTTGACCGTTACTCAGCAGAAAAGGATGACCGAATAGAAATGAGATTGGATTGGATGCCTGGCCAAGCCGTCGAACCACAATCACAAAACCTTTTGAGGGAGAAGGGCGCAAGGGTGCGGTGCGGTGCGGTGCGGTGAACAGCCATTGTTAAAAGTATAAACGTGCTAAAAGGCCTGTGTCGATTCCACCAGGTCTTTGTTCTTGTGACAACTGACGAAGTAGCAGGACCAATGCAGGATCCCGCCCAGCTGTGACCCCGTCATTATTACGTAATTCCCACGTAATTGGACAGTCCGCTATACCAGTTCCAGTGCCAGGGACAGGGGCATTGAGGGAAAAGGCTTAACTAATTGTACCAGTCATATACTTACCAGTCAAAGGCAATTGACTGCTCACTATCATTCGACAAAAGTATCGCCTAAGATCCTTGGATCTATCGGTTTGGTGGAAGGGATTGGTCGGGTCAAGGGAGGCGGTTCACATTGGTCGGGCCAACGGCCCGGGGGAATTGTTTGGATGGGGGATGGGTCACCGCTTCGATGTTCGGCCTGTAGCCAGCTCCATTTGACATTGAACACCAAGTTATCCCAGCAGATGGGGCTGACAATGCCATCACTCGCTGGCTGCTTATCCCGCAAAATTCATCTAGACTGTCCTCTGCCGTACCTTGACTTGATTCCCTGCACGGCTCAGCCATTCCCATAATAAGCAGCTCGACGCAATCAGCCACCGAATAAGAGATCAGTGATAACACGACAAGTAGCATGACATATTTATGCTTGTCTGGACTATGTTTGTTCCCCCGGCAAACTTGCTGCCGCCCGTCGCGCCTGAGGTTCAGCGAATATGACGTAGTGAAATCAATACCGTTGTGAACATTTTCGCCAACTTTGATATTTCCACAGTATCCTGTTCCTAGAATATCCATCGCTACCCATTTTCTCAATAACTGCCGTCTCCTTAGTCCGCAGTTCACCATGACTGTCTTCCTTGCGACGCTGTAGGTGATAGCGAAAGCTTCTGCCCCTAGTGAACTTTGGAATTCTAACTCAGAATTAGATTCCTGCCGTATACAGTCGATATCAACCCTGAGAAAACGCGCAATAGCAGCCCGCAGGCCGCATCTCAAGCTAAAAATGAGGTGACAGAGTCGGTCACTCCTCTGCGCTCCCCCTGGGCCGACAACCTCCAAGGAACGACTCAGTCTGGCCTTACTCCCGGTGCGACCACGGACCATGAGCTTATCTTTATCACCAGTCTCGAAGAAGCTCAGGTGGAGAGGTCTGGATATCCTTTTCCACCAACGTCTACCCTAGGGAACCAGCCCATCGAGAGCGAACCCCGTCCTCCAGCCGGGGGTGCGGCTACCTCCCTCCGCAAGGCAAAACCACAGGCCGACCCGTCATTGTCTGCCTCTGTTCTGAAGCATGCAGATCCCGTTCTGTTGGGTAGAGATCCTTTGTCACAAGAAACTTACGAAAAACAGCCCCGGCCATCAAGTCGCAGGTCTTCGTCTTCTGGCGTCGAATGGACCATTATGGCTGCAGATCATGGTAACAGCGGTCTGTTTAATGCAGTGCGATCCGCCAAGGAAACAGGGTACTTGGAGGAGATGATGTGGGTTGGCACCTTGGGAATGCCCACTGACTCGCTGATCGAAAGTACGCGGGACGATATCGCGAAGAAGTTCAGGATGAAAACGTCTCGCTGCTTGTTTTTGCCAAGGATAGCGATTTTGATGGTCATTATACTCATTTCTGCAAGACCATACTGTGGCCAGTCTTTCATTATCATATTCCAGACAGCCCGAACAGCAAAGCCTATGAAGATCATTCGTGGATACATTATGTGAAGATTAATCTGGCGTTCGCTGATCGCATCGCCAAGAATTGGAAGGGTGGTGATTCTATCTGGGTTGAAGACTACCACTTGCTGCTGGTCCCTGCCATGCTGCGTAAGATGCTTCCGGATGCGCAGATTGGCTTTTTCTTGCATAGCGCATTCCCTTCTTCCGAGGTCTTCAAATGCTTGGCGCCGCGCAAGGAGCTTTTGGAGGGCGTCCTCGGCGCCAACCTAATTGGATTCCAAACCGATGAGTATTTGTTGGAGGATCACGTGACCAATCACATGCATGTCACATGCATGTCACGTGACTCCGTTTCCCCAGGACTTCGAGACAGTCAGTCGAGAGCTTCTCTCTCTCCTTCTCTCCTCTCCAGAGTTCATCAATAATACATTCATTCCTGCATAACCTTCTTCTTCACTGACAGTATTGTCGGCACTTTTTGCAGACCTGCACTCGCCTTCTTTGCGTCGAGGCTACAAATGAAGGTATTCAGATGGCAGATCGCTTTGTCAATGTCGGTACGTTCCCGATTGGTATCGACCTGACCTCCTGGGATAAACATCGTCGGGAGGCTGACGTGGAGCGATGGGTCGCCGCTACCTCTGAACGGTATAAGGGCAAGCGTCTGGTTGTCTCCCGCGATAATATTGATTTAGTCCGTGGTATTCGGCAAAAACTGCTTAGCTACGAACTGTTTCTCAACACGTACCCCGAGTGGGCGGAAAAAGTGGTTTTAATTCAAGTTGCGACACCGAGTGCTACTGAGGAGCCTGAGCTTGAGGCAGTAATTTACGAGATCGTCATGCGGATCAACTCCGTTCATTCAACGCTCGCTCACCAGCCAGTGGTCTTCTTGAAACAGGACATGGCATTCCCGCAATACCTAGCGTTAATCACAGTAGCTGATGCCTTGTTGGTCACTAGCCTGCGTGAGGGTATGAATTTGACTAGTCATGAGTTAGTATATTGCCAAGATGGTAGCTTTGGCGATAAGAAATACGGATCACTCATCCTCAGTGAATTCACTGGCAGTGCATCTGTATTTGGAAACCATGCATTACTCGTGAACCCCTGGGACTATCGCCAATGTGGGGAAGCCATCCATACGGCGCTGATGAGGGATGAGAAGACTCGAAAAGCCGTGTGGAAAAACTTGCACCGCGCAGTCCTTCAAAATTCGACTACCAACTGGGTCAATTCATTCAAAGAGACGCTGAGGCGGGTCTGGAGCGAGCATTCGTCCCGGGAAAATACGGCTGTACCGAGATTGTCCGTACCACAACTTGTCCAGCGATACCGCCAGACGAAGCGCCGTCTTATACTCATTGATTACGAAGGAACTCTGGTGTCGTGGGGTTCTCCAAGCGGCATCATTCTTACCACGCCTCAGCGGGCGATCACTACGTTGACGGAGTTGACCGACGATCCCGCCAACACGGTATTCCTGATGAGCTCGCAAACGCCAGAGCAGCTAGAGCACATGTTCCGCCATGTCAATAACTTGGGCCTTATTGCCGAAAATGGATGCTTCACACGCGCCTTGGATTCTGAGGAATGGACTTGCCTTATAGACAAAGAGCAAGTCCAAAGCTGGAAGACCTCTGTGACCTCTGTCCTGGTCTATTTCAAAGATCGAGTTGAGGGCAGTTGGATTGAGGAGCGCAACTGCTCTCTTGTGTTTCATTATGAGAATATGGAGGATAGTGGTGTAACAGGAAGGCTTGTAGCTGAATGTGCAGATCATATCAGTGATGCTTATAGGAGCCAGGGTGTGCATGTTATCCCCGTCGAGGGTGCTCTGACGGTGGAACATGGGAGTATCAACAAAGCTTCTGCGGCCGAGCTTGCGTGGAAAAGGTGCTTGAATGAGGACACTGCAAAGCCAGACTTCGTACTAGCCATTGGCGATAATCGCGAGGATGAGCCTGTATTCCTCTGGGCGAATCAGTTGCAGAACTCCGAGGTGGTTGACCATGTAATGACTATCACTATTGGAGCCCGTAGTACGGAAGCTAAGGCGACGTTGACTCAAGGAGTGTCCGGTATGTTTCGAACGTCCCACTGCGCTATTCACAATATACTGACATCTCTAAGGTGTTCTCTCGTGCTTACAGGAATTGGCATCTTCGTCCGAGGCGACATTGCTGCCGGCGCAGTGATATACCATAGCAATCAATCTATCCGATATCCGTGTGAAGGTGTGCCTTTGCCATATTTCACTCTAGTAGGCTTTCCAAATAGTCATAAAAGACTTCCTGAATGGGGATGAGGTCGCGGTAATTTTGATCTGGGTTTGGATAGGCTCTAGTCATCATTAAACTGAATGACAGCCCCGCCATCTGCTTCCTTGCCGATGTTGAAGAAGAGATGCTTTTGGTTTTCATGCACGGAGGGAGATAACAAGACATATTGGCTCGCGCCTGATCAACTGGAGTACGTGGTACTAAAACCTTTGTGCCGGTTGGAGAGACCAATGAAGGCTTCACGCAGGTTATTTGTTCGAAAAATCGATCTGCGTTAACTGCTAGTTTATCACGAAGGGGCGTAGTTGCTGTGTTCTCAGGCACATGGGTATAGTGTATTTTGTCTATGATCTGGCGGGAAGATGCCACTGGTCACAGTAGCGTTCATAAGCGACAATAAACTATTGCTGTAGTCAAAAATAACAGCAGTGATTTTCGCACTACAAAGAACATGCTTTGGCACCACATATTCGAATCCCGCGCAGCAACAGGCTCTACAGATCAACTTGACTTTTACCGTGAGAAATAGAAATGGCAAGCTTCTGCACACCGAACCTCGCAGTTGTGTGTCTACAACCCCTGTTATTAACCACTCGTAAATGGTAACTCGGATAGGCATACTGCAAGGTTGAAAGAGAAGTAACCAGACGAAGGGTGCAGGGCATGTCCCTGCGCGGAGCACCTGCGATGGTGCTAGGTCTTCCGGGCCACTCTAGTACGCTTTCAGCGGTTCTACGCCAATATTTGGCTACTAGGTCGCCGAACTATTTCATAACGCACGTATAACGGTTGATGAGACTCGGCCAGCGATCAATGTTGAGAAAGAGACGGAAGGAGCTCTATACTACCTATACTGGTGATAGTGGTCATGTGCACCTAGTAAAATCGCCTCATGCTCAATGTAACCGTTAAAGCTACCTCGAAATTATATACCTGCCGCATGGACAATCGCCTTTGTACTTGGTTATACATACGGACGGAAACGATAGTGGATCGGATGAGTCGGGCTGCTATAGCGGACAAAGTTGACCCATAAAAAGATGCTGTAATCAGCTAGCTAGGAGCATGTTTTCTTTTCTCTGGTCCTCTGCTCTGATTGCCCATGGTACAATGGTGCAGATCTCCTTATGTGCACTGTCTGCCTTATATAGTCCACTTTTTCTATGTATGTTAGTACAGGGTAATTGTAGTACTGAAAGAAAGGGGATGAAACTATAAGATCGCCTTGAATGTAGGCTTGAATTTCGTTGTGTGGCTAAGTAGCCCAAGCCCCCCCTGCTATGCCGGCAGCAGGAGTGGTCGTCGAGAGGTCAATCGATGGCGGGTATTTCTCGCTTATTTCTTATGTACACATGCCCTTCGGGATATACCTAGCCTTAAACTTTCGATACTTTTCGCTTAGGCGGACGGAACATAAACTCTGAACTCATACAAAGCCATCATCCCATTATTGCTTGAGCGGCTGGCCATAGTCATCTAATCGCTGGCTCTGCTCGTCCATTCCCGACCACTTGGTAATTCCATCGTAGATGTCTCTCAAACGATTTTCATAGAAGATGTGGCACCTAGCGGTTAAGGTTAGTTACTGCCATCATTTTCTCGTGTCAAAAATGTAACTAACGTGGGCAAGAATGTTTGCATTCGGTGCCGCTGCTCATCCGGCGAGTCGGAAAAGTCAATTAATTGCGGGAATACCAGACACATATTGCGTCCTTCATCCATGATTGGAGTACGACAAATCGAGCATGAGACCTTTGTGGGAGTTTGGTAGTTGTTGTTTTTCTCCCCGGCCGCATAGAACGACAGACCTTCAGCCCCCTTCTCGAACTGGATATCTTCTTTGGAAAAAATAGCCGCCCACTGGAAGGGCGCGCCGTGCAAGACCTGGCACTGGCGACAGTGACAGAATTTGGCGTTCAAAGGTCTTGCGCGTCTCAGGGCATATTTAACCTGGCCACACTGGCAGTGAGCGCGCCACTTGATTTCACCAAATCCCTCTAAGGGCTGCAGCAAATATGGCGGCCGCTTTGTGTAATCTTCAACCTTCGCATTGTGCTCAAGAGGGTTGCTGGTGCTAACGCGGCTCATTCTCGCCGTGCTCTGGGTTGTGAAAGGGGATATGGCGAAATTCTAATATTTATTGCTGACAGAAATCTGTCGGTACGACAACGTATGGTCAAAAACAAATATATTGGAATCTCTAACTAACTAAAATGACAAAACCCGCGTTTTCAACAATCTGTGCGGACATAGATGACTAACTGTGATATGCACTTTTGTATGGTACGGATGGTACCAGTTGTCACATGATTTTCTGGGTATTATACCTTGTTTCCACCATGTATTCAATCTTAGTATTCGACAATTGCTAGAGCGGCGAAGACTGTGCATATGTGCAACGTGCAATGACGACATCAGTCGACAGTCATTACGTGCCTTGTGCCGCGTCCGGCTACCATGCGGTCAATGAACAGCATCCGACCGGAAAAGCACAGACCATAGATTCAAATAAACTTTATAAGTGTATTTTTGGGTTTTGAACTAAATGCGATCCGTGAAAATCGAGAAATCGCGTAAACATGTAGAACTCATGTCTTGATATTGGATATATATTTTTTGAGATATGCGGCAGCACCGCAACTTTTTGAGTGAAACTGGTATCATTATAGCTTTATAGGTAGGGAGGCGGCAGTTCTCTGATGAAATGGCATAGACTTGAAATTTCAGTAAACGGTTAAGAAATAAGCACATCCTTTCTTCTGTTGAGATCTGTTAGGCGTCGATCTTCTATCGTGGATCAACCAGAGCGTAATCTATATAGAAAAAGGAAGGATATCAAACAAGATAGAGCTCAATCTTATATTTCCTATTAGCTACAACTTGATAACTAACTGTACTATACCAGTCGCCACGTTGACGGAAGAGTTGACGTAGCTAATCCAAGCTCTCTCTCTACGCCGTTTATGGTCACGGAATACTTTCATCTACGTTACCCTAACAACTTCAAATTATTGCTGAATCCTTTTAGGCTTCAAAATCTGATAATACTTCATATATCAATTTCCTAGGATATGGGTACCACTATCGCTTAGGGGGTCAGTCATAGTAAGAAACCTAGTCTACGACGGTACGGCCTCCAGAAATAAGTAGGCGGTAGATGTCGACGCTTACTAATAGCCTACATGATACTCAGCTGGAATTACAAAAGAGCAAGCCTCATGCGGCTATAATTTTGACGGCGCGTTGCAACAATTCTGCTGTCTAAAATTTAGTAGATATA
The DNA here is from genome assembly GCA_019190355.1 of Penicillium palitans. NCBI lineage: Eukaryota > Fungi > Ascomycota > Eurotiomycetes > Eurotiales > Aspergillaceae > Penicillium > Penicillium palitans. The sequence continues at coordinate 13,563 of JAHAQQ010000209.1, forward strand.
CTTACATGTCTGCCAAATTGGGTATACAATGTCTACGGAACTAATGGAACTTAGCTTGCGGTACCATCAACGAGACGTCTTTTATAAGTACGTCGTCGTTGTAATGGATGTCACAAATATAGTGACTTCAATATAAACAGCTAATAAACTAATCTGGTATCTTTGCTCTTCTTTTCCTTCAATCTATTGTTCTAAGGGGCACAGGCTAGGATATTGGGATAAACTTACACGAAGACAAAGCTTGGAAGTTGACGTCACCTCTGCTAATACTTGTATAAAGTGGGGCGACTAGCCTATTGAATGATACTGAAGATATCACAATAGATGAATTAAAATAAACGCATGGTTTGCTAGACTTTCAACATTGAACATTTGTGACACCGTTTTGGTTTTTCTCAAATTTATCATATCGATATGAGAACCCTCTCTATGCACGCCGTATCGCGCAATCTAATTCGAAACACATCGCGTAAGATTACTCAATCTTTGCGAATGAACGTGACTAAATTCAATCCAGGACACACCCCCTTGGCGCGATTCTATGCCGCACCTGGACAGTCACCCAACGTGAGCAATCCTGTCGCCAGCTCGCCAAAATCTCAGGCCATCAACAAGTCTCGAGGCCTGGAAGGTCAACATTCCCACACTGCCGACACGCGTTCTACGCAGTCCCCAATTGGCTCTTCCAGTAGAGAGAAAATCGGCAGCGAGACACATAAAGGTGAGGAACAAATGTCAACCGACGCACAAATCAAGAATGATTCCAGCAAGCCGACAGAGGCCAAGAGAAAGAATGTTGAGAAGGCTGGGCAAAAGCCGTTGGGACCTGAAGATCATCAGTAGATCTACAGTGCATAATCTTACTTTCTTTGCTATATAACGTATTGTCGAGATATGCGACAAAGAACGACATTGAAAGGAGAACCTAAGGCTGCAGTTTTCCATAAAAGTAGTGTCTGACCCATCATCACTGCAAATTAGCACGACATTTTGCATTTATCGTCAATGGTGTTTTAAGGCAATCTCACTTACATCTTTGTGCTTTGGCAGACTAAAGCTTGTTTTCAATCGCTTGCGTAGAAGAGTTTGCTGTCCAGCTAGGCTGCTCATTGTTTCCCGAGTGCTGAATTCCTAGTCTGCTGTCTTGGCAGCGGTGTCAACCTCGCCGACGCACCGAAGCGAATTCTCCTTAGAGCTGTCAACAGAAATGCCTGGTATCCTGAAAGGAAGATGAATAGTTCTACCCGTTATTTACTAGTTTGTTAGGCTTATGTAACCCCTGGACGGCTCGCATCTGATGTGTTCACTAATGTCGGCTTTTTTGGTAACTACTACATATCTATTGCCTGAGCCACTCAAGTACGCCCATTAAATTGAGAGTACTGCTTAGTCTTCGGACGTGACTGATGAGTAGGCTGCGGCACGTCCGTAAAGGTCCGCGGATTTGGAGGCCATAGAACCATCCGCAAATTCAAGCGGAGCGTATGAGGATCCTAAGATACCCTCCGCGCGATGATTTGCGGAGCTCCGCGAATATTTAAACACTACAAGCGTTCCTAGATCCTGACTTTCTCATGCGTGCATAAGCTATGCAATTCTGCCAGTATTTTTTAGCGTATTCCGTATGTTTACACAGGAATCAGAATTTGAGACATTCGGTCAACTTCCACCGTTGCATTTATCGCTCAACATGATTTCTCTCTTCAATGGTATCTTAATACCTTAGTTTTGACTAGTTGATCGTTTCTTCCTTCTGTTGCAATACCCGCATCTCTGTTTGCACTTTTCATTTTGGTGACGCATTGACGATCACGATCAATGCCAAGAGTGAGACCCTAACGTTCGTGGGATAATATTCGACCCCTAGAATTCATGGCACGGTTCTCCGTATGCAGTCAGTCGCCACTAAAGCGAAAATCATGTTACCCTATGGTTTCTACAGCCCCGCCAAAAATGATATGGCTTCGGGGAACCAAGAGTCGGTTCCTCGAAAAAGAGGTGCCCGCGGGCGATCAGTGGGTCGCCCGCCAGAGAAGATTTCAGCTGGAAAATGAGAAATAAGCCTTGAATCTACCCTGGCACGAATTACTGGGGCCTACATAAATTGCAAAGTACAAACATGTTGATTGGTACAGGACCGGGGATGGGCATTAAGGCTACCATTAAGCCTTTCCTTACGAAGCCAGAGCGAAAAATGACCCGGCAGGGTCTAAACGTACCTTGTCCCCGCTGGCTGTGTGGGGTCACCAATACATCAAAATCCACTTAGGATGCACTACTGAACCTAATAATGCAGCATAGATTCAATATCTGTCTTGTCAAGCTCGCCGTGAACGGTGACGTCCAACTTTCGTCTAGATTCATAGTCAGAGGAACGGTCCTAACCAATCTGGTTCACCTCATTATGCCTTACTGCGCTTAGTTTTACAACCCTAGAGCCGCCGCTCACCCTTAAATCACGAGACTAACGTCATGATTCGGGGTCGGCAGCAATATGCACCATATATGACACCATGAATTATTCTGTGATCAGCTAAATAGACCTATGGCCCGGATTGTTGGGTTGGCTCTTGATAGCCTATCAGTTACTTGTGGACCCAGCAAGTAATTGGTGGAAGAGCCGCGAGGGGATGGGGGAATGGTAAATGTCTGTAACACCTTTTGACCGTGGCGTCTTTTGAGCGATTAATGACGTCATCTCATGTGAGCCACAAACATTCCAAGTGGTTCTGCGGGATCCAGGGTGTATGATGTGCTGACTTCACGAAGAAAAGCCCCAATTCACGTCACAGTCCAATAAATCAAGGATTGGACTGAATCCGGCAAATTGTGGTTTTGCCACACGGTCCTCCGTAGATGAATGCACTTGTATGCGAAACGACGCGAGTTACGTAGTATCATGGCTGCCACGATCAGGCCAACCCAATTCAGTATGGCTTTAATGTCGGTAGGGCGCTGGCATTCTTATACACCAGCACCACGTATGTAATGAACTTATGGAAGTGGTTACACAATATCGGGGGTCCCCAATGCTGATCATGATCGCTAACGGGCCAGACTTTCCCAACTTTGCTTTACATAGGCTCCGTACAAGTTATTTGCGTCTGATTGCTTTTCATTGGCTGGCATCCCGTGCGATCCGCGCTTGACCTTTCATCAGTAAATCTGCAGTTTATTGGTCCAAACAGTAGTCTGTGATCTGCGGCTGTAGATCCCGACCGTGGTCCATAATAGCAACACTATGCGTTGCTACTATAAAGCTGCCAACCAGTTGACATCATAATTCAATTCGAATGTATTGCATGGGTCGTAATATACACATCCAAGGATGGTTCGACATACGTATATAGTCAGTTGGAGGCCTGCTGTCCACTTTCCCAAAAAATTTCAGACGTCATTTTCCTCCCAGTTATTCCTCCCTGCTTATCATCGTTCATAGTTTATTATCCTTCAACAACAATAACTCGGCATTGGGTTCCAGAAATAACTTTACGCGATGGCTACAATGCTGGAGCAACCGAGTACCATTACACCTTGGAAATCAGACTCACAGTTCGTCATTCCAGCAGCTACGATGTGGTCAAATTCTTTACACTTCACCTCCAAACAAGACCAGTTCCTCTCCCACTCTTTGCGCACTGATCTTGGCACAAAAAATCCAAACAACTTGCTATTTAACCAAGAATTTAGACCCCCAGTTGGGCCCAACAAGCGGCGGCGTCTCTCGAAGGTTCGGCCCCCCAGAGACGTTGTCAGCCCAGAGAGGGCCCGGCATCTCGAACGAAACCGCGTTGCTTCGAACAAATGCCGCCTGAAGAAGAAGCTCGAGCAGCTAGAAATCCAACATACGCTGAATGAAGCGACGTCCAAGCGGAACACACTTCTAGCTGAGTTAAACGAGTTGAAGGAGGAGATCTGGCAGCTCAAAAACAGGGTCTTTGCACACGCAAAATGTGGAGACCATCAAATCAACCTACAACTCACAAAGATGGCCCAAAAACTACTCGGCTCGAGCTCGTTGCGGCGTCCATCTTCGTTTCTTTCAGCTACTTCATCTTCTGAAGGATCGGCAGGAGAGTTAATAGCAGTCGCCCCGTCTACAGCCTCTCCCGAGTCTTTGGCGGTAGATGAATCAGTGGCTCACCCCGAAAATGACCCTAATATTTTTGACATTTTACTTTGATCCTGTTGAGACTTAATCTACTATGTAGGGCTCGGAAGGAGAGGAGGGAGAGAGTTGATTGCTAAAGGAGAGCGATCTGCCGACTATCTACCTACAGAGGGGTTGATGCCTGACGCACCAACATAGTGGCCTAAGGCCACTACCACAACACACCCCTCCAGGCATAAGCCCGAAAACTCCAGCACTATCAACCTCGTAATTTTGATTTGTATACCAAAATATATATATTTTTGTCGTTTTTCTTCATCGTTTTTCCTTTAATTTGTAGTAATTCGTCAATTTACATATTATATATTATCCGATCTCGTTTAATTAGCATCAATTATTACCCGTTAATATTAACTTTTCTCTTATCTTATTAAATAGATCCTTCCTAAGCGGCTGTATAAGTATATCTGCTATATTATCCTCGCTTACGATAACCTCGAAACGTATAATTCCTTTACGAATAGTATATCGAACGAAGTGATATCTTACTTCTAACTACTTCGTACCCTTTATATAAGTATCCGTAGTTATAATCGTATATATATTATCGCTATCTATAAATAACGTTATAGGAAGCGACTATAGTATATCGAATTGCTTTAATATCTTAAGAAGCTATATCGTTTCCTATACGACTATATCGAACGTAACGTACTCTATTAAAGTACTGCTTTTCGTAACGATATTTTCCTTCCGGGATAGCTAGCTGATAGGATAACCTATATAGTAAAGAACGAATACTTTAATACTTTTTCCGTCCTTATAATTATTATATAATATATCTATATAGCTAGTAAGACTAGCTAATAGATCTTTACTAAGTAAAATCCCGAGATATATTATTCCTTTTATATAATGATTTAGTTACTTAAGTATATCGACGTCGTTAGGCTTTAGTATAGCTACTCCGCGCTATAACTTATTTACTATAAGTGCGATATTAGGCCGCGATTTATCCGCTAGCTAGTCTAACTTACTAATATCTTCGATATACGCTTTAGCTTCGGAAGCAGAAACAGTTAGACGATTAACCGGTAAGTTAATATTATCTCGTCGAATATCCTTATTATATATACTATTCGTAATAATAGGGGATTTATACGTTATTCTTATCGGTAAATAAACCGCCGTCGTAATTTATAAATCGGCTTTAATAATTATTTCTTCTATATATACCTTTTAGTTTAAGAAAATGCTATATATAGAGCGAGATAAGCTACTCCTCAAAAGCCGGTTTAGCTTACCGAGGTCGCGATATTTAAATAGAATCGCTTCTTTAAACTAATTAATTCTTACTTTATTAGGTACCGTAATTAGTATATCGTTAATATATAGTAGGATCTAGATATTCTTCGTACGATTAACTATAATATATAGCTCGTTAATAAGTACTTCGAATCCTATCTTTTTTAGTACCTAAGCGATTATTCCGTACTATAAATAATTAGCTTAATAAAGGCTATATATTACTTAAAGAATAAGATATATAAGCCCTTCTCCGTTCGGTCTAGTTTTCTTAAAGCTAGTCGGTTAACGTATAAAGATAGTTCTCCTATTAATAATAGTATTAAGATATATAGTAGTATAATCTACTTATTTAAGTAGTATATTCCTAATAACGATAATATTTAAGAAAAGATGTATTATTTCTCCGTAAGTAACTAGAGTAAAGTTCTGGTCGAAATTAAGGCCTAGCCTTTATTAGTTTCCGTATATAACCTAGTATATACGAAACTAAAGTATATTAGTATCCTTATCAATTTTAAGATTAAATACCTATTTACTTAGTAAGATAGTCGACCTAGACGGCGGTCGGGGTACTATTTTAAATACTTTAGCTATAATAAGTTTATTAATTTAGACCTCTATAATTTAGAGCTATTATTCATTATACTTAGATACTATCGCTTCGGTACATATTCTTAGAATTTTAATATTCTAGGACTTAACTAGCTTCGGTATAGTAGATACTATAATAGTACCTTCTCCTAGTCCTTTCTCTATCGACGATATAACGAAACCTACGCTAAATAGCGAGTTTATTAAGTAATTACTTAGTATTAAACTAATATCCTAAGATTTATCCTAATCGTATCCTCTACGTATTACTACTTCTCTAATAGTATATTATAATCCTCTATTTACTACCGATCCTATTACGATATATTATACTCCTTTACCTCTGTTAGCATTATAGTACTATATTATATAAATAAGTAGTATATGCAAGACATATACTGTGGTGTGAAGAAGAGCTATA